>BOPP01000020.1:6203002-6241112 GCA_017312745.1 Gryllus bimaculatus
GGCGGCGAGGAGACGAGAGCCCAGACAGGCGCCTGTGATAGGCGGAGGTGGGCGTGGCAGGTATCAGGCGCGGAGTTCCCGTGGTGAGCGAGGAGATGGGTAAAAATGGCAGGTAACGAGAGAAAGGAAGACAAGGATGAGTTAGTGGTCGCGGTGGATGTTGGAGATGGAAGAAGTGAATGCGAGCGTGGGAATGTGTTGGCGAGTAATTTGTAGTGCGAGAGATTCGGGGAGGAGTCAAGTAATCACTTTTCCCAAAGAGACTCACCCGAAGAGAGAATTCAGCCGCAGGGTTCACAAAAGACAGGTAGAAGATACTATAAAATAATGCGGTTTAAAATGTATGATGTACTTACAGTTTAACAGTTACAAGTAATACAAGTTAAATTCTATAACACGTTTATCTATTTAGTAAAAAGTGTTTTTTTCTGTGAGGTGGAAAATGAATTTTAAAATTACTGAATTGTGTTTCGGAGACCAGTAACCGAATGGTTGCTCGTGGGGCGTTCTGGACGTTAGTGATGGAAAAATGCAGACAGTTGGTGACGTTTGCTCTAGAGATTTTTTAGAGTAGTTGAAGAGATTTATTAGTGTAGATGTAGTCTCAGTGTATCGACTGCCTTTATTCTTTGCTACAAGTGGAGTTATATATAATGACGTATCCTGTAATTTTGTGTACTAAACACATGCCAACTGACAAATCTGGCAATACTTACAAGAATTTCAGAGTATTACCAGTATTTGCATATTTAAAAATATAATATTATTAGATGACTACATCAATTCCATGTTTACAAAATCATTGATACATCTTATTATGAATCTTTTTTAGTACAAATATTTTCATTAGCAATTCAAAGAAAAAACTTTTTGAAAGCGTTTAATAACACCTTGTTTTTCTTCACACTTATCAATTACTGCACAATCTCAGACTTCCCATGAATAATTGAGTAGATGCGAAATGTAATTACAACCCCGGTAATAACCTAAGATCACATTTCAGATAATCAACTATAGTGTTTATGCACCCTCAAAATCATTTCTGTCACAGCGAATTTACCACCAAAAGCCATCCTTCTAACACCTCGTCGCTGGGATAAGACGCCGACACATGTATGGCGGGCATTATTATGAAAGTCGTTTCGACTAAAAGATTTCGTTGGAATTTATTACGCCGTCATGACGTACCACGAAAGAAGTTCATTTCGCAATTCTTCCTCGTAATTAAGCGTTTAATTACCATCTGACTTTGCGCAGTGCGCCCCGCGAGGAGTTGCTGATGCACAGTGAGCCAAATCTGTGTTTCTTTCGGAAAAAATCGCAGCGTGGGAAGTATTTTTCGAAATACGAAGCGAGGGGAAACCAAAAAATCTCTTAGTTATATAGCAAACCCTCGTTAGTACGAACTCTCTTAACCCGAAATTTGTCGCCAAACGAACAAAATTTAGAAGACTACCAAGAAGCGTAATAATGAGGATAAATACAAATATGAAGACGCTAATTTTGATAACAAAAACACCGATTAGTCGGTATTTTGGAATTCGTGTTAACGAGTTTTTATTATATTTAAAAATACAATTGCAATTCTAAAACATAAACAAATACCTATAGTGTAACTATCTATTGTTATGTACACGTACTCTTCTCATTTTTAATTGCATAACTGAATAATATTATGGAAAAATTCTCCTCTTGAAATCTTTTATTCTTCAATCGCAATCTTCATTTTATACTGACCATCCTTTTGTAATTGCCCAGATTGTCAGAAACATCTCAAGTGACGTCCCAATATAAATCGGTTTTTTCTTAAACAGCGCTTTAAAAAGTATTCGCGCAGGTTCAACCGGTCTACTGGTAATGGTTGAGCCGCAATAAGCACTCAAACGTTGGTTACAAAAAAAAAATATTTTCTAAGCAAAAATTTACGTTTTAGACACATGTAAACACTGTAGAAAAATGTATTTTTATTATTTACAAAATAAATTAATACATGTGTTCACAAAGAAAAATTGACACAGAAATAACCAATGGTGCAACTTTGAATGTCACAGACAGGTAGACTTTCAGGTATTATTATCTATTTCCTTTGGTCTCGGCTACTTACTGAAACTTGTCACATACTCAAGCCTGCTGCCATCTATCGCCAACCAAGATAATTTTTTTTTAATTTTCCTAATTTTTCGGTTTGCTAATATTAGCACCAAAATATTATTTTAAGAACATTAAGTAACGTGTTTAAGAAAATTGCATTTAAACACTACTGTAAATTCGAAATTTGAAGCTCTTGTTCACAGAAAATTTTTGGGTTTTCGAAAAACTTCATTAGTGTGTTTTGATCTATTTTTAAAAGAAATTGAAAACAAAAATTGCAGAGGTTTTCGAAAAAATTTTGAAAATGTTTGGCGGGCTTAATGTAAATACCCTCAAATCTTGAAGAAAGGTTTTCAAAATTGCCTCAGCATTACGTTATTTTCCTATACTACGTATGGGAATGTAAAATGTACCCAATTTACACAATTCAGTTGCATTTTATTTCGTTATTTTTTTGTTAATATATTCATTTCTTTTGTAAATAATAAATCATTTCATCATGTTTCTGGAGTGTTTGTATGTTTCTGAAATGCAAATTTGTGCATAGAAAGTATTTTTAAAACCAATTCATGAGAGCTTATTGTGGCTGAGACATACGAAATCTCTAAGGACTTAATTAGACAAAATGTCCTTACAATTGACTTATGAGCTTATTCAAAGTTTTGTTTTTTCCTCTCTGCACATCCTGTGTATGCCGGACGGCTTAGCTCATTGGGAAGACCAGAAAGAGGATATCTTCGTGCTAGCCACACGTACCATGATCTTGAAGCCAGGACGTCGCTGGTAGACCACGGCCAATGCACGAGCCAAGTACACACAAAAATATTATGAATATATAATTGACGATATGACGTGTGAAAAGTTGTCTCGGTAGCTTAGTGGTTTGAGCATCTGGGCGTAAACCAGAAGGCCCGGATTTGAATTCCGGTCAGGCTGACCAATTATTTGGACAAATTTTATTATTATTATTATTATTATTATTATTATTATTATTATTATTATTATTATTATTATTATTACCATCATGAGCTGTGCTGTGGCAGTCACCAATCCTATTGCTGTAGTGTTCCGCGCGTCACCCGACTGAGGCCCAGTGTGCGGCGGGCGTCCGCGTTAATTGCTGCTAATGGAATGAGGCCGCGGGGCGCTTCGATCGATATCGGGCCCCTTGGCATATTGATTGGCGCTTGTTACCGATGCGCCGCACGCCGGTCACGCCATCTCGCGGGGCGGCGCCGCCCGCCCCCCGCAGATTGTTTTCCAGGAGGCTGCGCTCGAAAAGGTGTCGCAATAATCGACGTCGTTCGTATTAAGATACGCATCTGAAATTGGGTTGGTGGCGGTGGTTAAGATGTGCAAAATTCCTTCGTGGGATGGGTCGTGAGGTGTATTAATGTTCGTAACGGTTTCGGGTGGGTGAAATGAATTATGACTTAACGTTCACCTTCGTCAATTTTTTTAGTTAAAGATGGAGCATTTAGTCACAAAAAGACTTGAAATTAGCAGTGCCAAGTTTAAAGCGATATATTTAATGAAGGGTATTTGTTCATAATTGTTTCGTAATTTTTTATACGCATAATACATTTTACAGACTTCAAGGTTACATAACATTACGGAGAATAAAATATGAATTACTTGTGATAACATCTTCAATTACTAACTGATATTCTCCTAAAGACATCTTAGTTTCTGTAAATCTTCTTCCTTCTTGTACATTGCGAAGAAGTTGTCTCCATAAGAATATGAGTTTGATGATTTGAAATGATTTATAAACGAAATAGAAAAATTCAGGCATGTTAGGCACATATTAGAGAATTAATCTCAAAGCGCAAAGATATTATAATTTGTTTTTTAATTGTGTTTTGGACTATATGTTAATTTTGAAACAGTGAAGTTTTATAGTTATGGAGATATATGAGGTATTCTGTACAAAGAACATACTTCATTCTGTCAATGACCTTCGTTCCAATGCAAATGGAAACGATCTCTTTCTAAGCTAAGTACCTATTCTCTGCGCGAACGCACTCTGAAGAGACGCGTCAAGAGAGGTTTTAAAAGAGCAGTTTCAAAGAGTATTTGCCATGAAAGCCAGCTGAATGTTTCATTACATGGCACCTGGAGAATATCAGCAGGGTCTTGGGAAGACTGGCGAGTCTCATAGCAAATATAATAATTAAAAAATCTGAGTCTATCAGCAAATGAAATAATTACGAAATAAGAAATTGCGTGAAATCATAGGTACTCTGTGTAGTTTGTTGACTGGAGTAGAACACCTACGGCTGCGTTCAGTGTATTGAATTAACATTCGAAGATATATTTCTCAAAACGAGCATTGAACCAGTTCAAAACATTCTAACATTGATAAAAGCGTTTAAAACATTCGAACAATTCATATTCCTCAAATTTTGGAAGTTAATGTTCAAACTTTAAAAGTTTCTTTTCCTGGAGAGATTCCTATATCTGAATAACATTTGTAGAAATATCATTTTAAACAAATACAATATTCGCATTTATTGACAAACTGAATTATTTTCTTTATTGAAAAAGTTTTCTAATTCGTCTGTTTTCTAATGTCGTTTAATCAATAAATTCAATTCTTTACTAAATTACCTTCGTTTTTCTCTCGTAACATGAAAATCCCCAAACGATAGGTAAGGAGTTATTTTACTCGTACAACATATTAAAAGCACGAACATGTCTCGAAAGATTCACTCAGACTCTCCTTATTTCCTAAACGATTACTTATGGCAACAATTTTTAACCGGGGTTTCATTAATCAACTTTTTATTTATTACTTTATTTTGCATTTGAAATGTCTGCCTTTTCGCCGACATCCCTCCTATGTTCGCCATTTCATTTCCAGCTGCGTACGTAGTTGTTGCAGCAGAAAACTCTTGGTTCGCGTCGAGCGCCGCTCCACCTCGCGCTGGCTGCACGGCGAGCGCCCCACTCAGGCGCTACCTCTGCGCAGCGGAGCGCGGAAGGCGGGACCACCCAGCGCCCGCGGCTGCCGCGGCCCGTAAAGCACGGCGCGATGCCGCGATTGCCCGCCGCAGACGCTGGGCGGACGCGCGGGCGGCGCAGGCGGCGGCGGTGGAGGAGGACGAGAAGGAAGGAGAGGACGAAGACGAAGAGGAAGTGGAGGAGGAGGAGGAGCGGGGAGCGCGAGCACACCCAGCGACCGGGCGATTTCTTCCCTGCTGTGGGTGAGAGCAAGCGGTAGGGGCGACGGTGAGGGAAGTGGAGGATGCTGGGAGGAGGAAGAAGAGGAAAAGGATGAGAGCATCGCGTCGGTTTGGAGATAGGAGAGATCCAGAATCCTAGCTTGTAACCGATTCTGCCACTGTGTGTGCACTTTCCGTGGAAAGTGAGAAGGAGAGGAGGTTGTTGGGTGGCTACGAAACTCGAAGATGTTGAGGAGAATAAGAAGGATGTGAGACTGTGAGAGTCAGAGTACTAATTGCTGCTTCTGCTCCTAAGAGTAAGCTGGCAGAGGAAAGAGGGGAATACTATTGAGAAGCTGTAGATGTAGAAGTGGTTGATGAGCCCAAGAAGGATCGCGGCTGTGTGGAGATGAGAGAAGGGAGAGAGTCCTTGATGCTGTTTCTGCTGCTAGGATGTGATGGGTGAAGGTGATGGAAGCGATGGATATATATTTAGGAGTTTAAGATGTAACAAAGAGATGTAGCAGTAGTCGGGCAGCTGTGTTTTCTTTATTTTAAGAATAAAGACCCTGTCAGAAAGGGCAGAAGGTTGTGCTGCCATGCATGTAGTTGAAGATGTCGCAAAATATGAAACAATTCGAAGATAACAGTAATAGAAGGAACAAACGGATCGCAGTAGGAAATGATGATGAAAATGGAGAAATAACGGAAAGATCGATTGAAGGAAAGATAGCGACAATGACGACAAAATGCACGGTGAAAGATGCGACGGGAGAATCGTAGACGAATTCAAATGATGCCTGATTGACTCAACCGCACATGAAATCAGAGAAGTTGCGTGTCATCAGGAGAGGAGAGGTTTTTAAGTTATTAAATAGAGAAAGCCTGTATAAAATTCATAAACCGCCTGCATTCAATTGGCATAAAACCGCTCTAGAACAGAAGAGTGCATTGATAAAAATATCATTGACTTTAATGAAACCCGCCTTCCGCAGCCGCTTTGCAGCAATATTCCAAACGAGAATAAGGACGTTTAAAAATACTTGAAATTTTATATCGAGAACTGATGCAATTACTGTACGTTATCTTTGTAGCTCTGTGTTACTCTCTTCACACTGAACGCTTGAAAAACCCTTATTATTAGAGATCCTTCTGAGACAACTCATATTGGGATTTTCTGCGCTCGATTGTATTCATATATTACTGACGGAGATGTACCATATTCAGAGACCTATGCGCATTATTAAATACTACTCTTATACATAATTTTTTTTGAATAGAAAGAATCAAATCCCTTCCCATCGGAGAGCACAGGAACGGGAGGAACGGGTTCGTCACCGGTTGTGAGTCCATCGCGAGGCGAGTCGGAAGGGCGCCCGGGTCGTTAAGATCTCCCAGATGCAGCGGCCTGATTCCCGCGGCGCGGAGCGGTTCGTGACCCGAGGCGCGCCCACTCGGGTGGGGGAGGGGGAATTGGACCAGGGCTACGTGGAGCAGGTGGGGGACTGGATGCGGTGACGAACGAGGAGAATGCGAAGATGAGGACATCGACCGTGGAAATGGGAGTTTCTTTATGTGAGAGACAGTAGATGACTTTATGGTCTATTAAGAGACTTCAATTAGAATATCAATGAATTGCAGGTTTATAGTACCACTATAATTATTGTTGGTAATTAATATGGAATCTTGAAATATATGGCGAAATTCTGCCATGGAAATGCATATGAAGGCGTTTGGATATTTTAACTAAATGCCGATACATAGTGATTTTTTAAAATGCATGACATTCTTTTAGAATTTTTGGATAAAAAATGTTAAGGTAGTCTAGAAGTATTGAGAAAAATGAATACCATTTCTAGAGTTTGTGTACTTGGTTCGACTGCCGACGGTGGCAGGATTTTTGACACTAGCTAGATAGGGAGGTCCAGGTCAGTCGCTGTTTGGAGAAGAATTCTAGCTGCCGGCTGCTCTGATCGGTAGTTCTCCGTGGTTTCTCCGCTTAACACCAGGCGAATGCCGGATCAGTACTCTCTCCAAATGGGCCACGGACCGCACACGATCTTTCCTTCCTCTTGTCCCGTCGTCACCTCTTACTTACCAGACCTCTTACTTACACTTACTCTCACATGCACTACACTATCACACATGTCGGTCGGGAGCTCAGAGATTGTCCCGGTTGAGGCGGTGCTCCGCTGGTGGGAGATACCTGGCTGCGGGGAATCTCCATTAGCCAACGGTAGGTCCGCGCCGGAACTCACCATCCAGCGGGGCAAGATCTCCGCCACCGCTCAAGTACAAACATGTACTACACTTACGGGACTAATAACCTTAGCCGTTTACGCACACGGAACCACTAATTAATAATTCAATTGGTTGTGCGAAATACATTGAGCTAATTCCACTTGATCAATGAGGGCGTGGCTGATTAGCAATTTTTTTCAATAAGAAGTTTTGTGAAACTAACAATATCAACTATTTGAAATATTAACAAATCAAGAGTAAACATAGAAAAGCCATAAAATGAAGTCTAGAATACGGTAAGAGAGGTTGTGATGGAATTTTAATGTAATATCATTAACGGCACTGGAAAATGAAATGGTAACATTTAACATTGTCAATGTCCCATAAAGCACCTGGCGGAAAATGTTTGAAGTTCTAAGTCAAAGTAGAAAAACCTGCAGAGGTTAATCAGTGGCTACAACCGTTGACTGAAAGAAAGTAAGTACTGAAATAATTTGTTACAAGGAGTAACATAATGAATGTAGTCCATGGAGAGTAAGTGAAAATTAGAGAAACTTCTCAGGCAAACAAGATGGACAGCAAGAATCAGTAGTATGCAAGTAGAATATTAATATACGTAACTTCCTAAATACATATAAACTTTCTGTTTGTAACTTCTTGTACTTGTTAACCTTAGAAGCTGTTGTGTGATGTTTATCATGTCACTGAAAAGCGAAAGCAAATGATGCAAATGATATCCTGTCGTAATGAGGTAGGTTGATAAAAACCTAATGGTGGATCTGGCTAATAAACGTCTGATGTTCATGGACATAGACCTATAGAAAGGAAGAGAGTGTTAATATTTCGTGCATTGAAATCTCCCCATACTTTCCTTTTATATTGAGAGAAGCAGCAACGATTTGATTTATTGACACCTACAAAACAACGAGGTTTGAGACAAAGCGGAGCCTCTTAAAAACGTGTTTTGTAGAAATTTACAATACACTTTTTTCATTTTCAATATTCGTTGACAAGAAAATAGTTTTGTTATTAATGTGCCTTTGGATAATTTACTAACATTATTGAAAAATAGTAGTAGATAGAAATTGTAGATAATTGTCTCTGAAGCCAGTTGACACTGTAGTATTCATTTGGTATTAAATTAAAACTTTCTTGAGTACAAAGTGTTAGTTCTCTAGACGATTTTATCAATATTGTACAAAGAGTTACATAAAATAACTGAAATCACGACTTAATAAATGATAAGTTAAATGTTTATAGAAACTATTCTATATAAAAAAGGTGGGAACTTCCTGTTTTAAGACATTGCATAATTATTAAATATTACATATACAGTGTATTTACTATTATTTACAATACTATTTTAAAATAGAACGTATTCATTCTTTATTCATAACTCATAATTTTTCCTAATCAAGACATGTGCAACAAGGAACTACTTTGGTCAATTACACATTTCCGTACTGCGTTTGGCATTAATGCAGTTTTAATTAATGGCTCAACAAAATTACCTGTAAATATGGATAATGTAGATATCGTCGTTGATGGACAACAATATGCTTGTTCTTTAGTTTGAAAAGACAATTTTCAAAGAAAACTAGAAATTGTGGTCTTAAAATAGAAAATAAAATTCGTTCTTCGCGAACTTTACAATTTATTGACGATAGAATCTCGTATGTGGTAAGAGACACACGGAAGTTTTCCGTAAGGTGCTTTCAGAAAAATATTACAATAAATAAGTATTTAATACTAATATATAGAAGGTAGTACTATACTGTACATTAACACCAAAAAGTGTTTTTCCTTCCTCCTGTAAAATTTAGTATTTCACATAGGAGGTTGTCTATCATCAACGACGATATATTAGAAACCCACACTTAACTTGAAAAGCTAAATGGCTTCGTTTACCCAATAGTAAAAAGTATTTTCCTAAATTGTTCTTACAGTATTTACAATTTTATTTTGAGAGATAAGGAAACCTTTTCACAATTATTTCAGCATAGAATATTGGAAGGAAGTTCAATAAAGACTTTATAACCTTTTAACAAGTATCCTCTTGGGTGGGCATTTCGAATGGAAAGACTGAAACAAGAGGCGGTAACTTTCAGAGAAATTGTCAGCCACATAGTGGGATGTACCGACTGATAAAATTTACAACACCAATAAAGCCTTCGAAACTTCCAAAACAGGAGTGTGTTGTAATGGAGGTTCAATGGTTCGGAGAAGTCCTTAATAATACTTTAACAGCCTAGTAATATTCTTTCGTAAATTGTTGCTTTCTTTAAAAAGATACTACATTTTTAAACACGTTTCTCCAGACCTTTTAACGAGTGTGGTTCCGGTTTCACTTTTCTGCTGGAAAGTATTATTCGTACGTTTCGTTAGAAATATTTCTTAATTTAATTACCAAAATCTGTTCAAAAATTAACTTGGCCATGAAGAAATTGACTCAAAAGACTATCTGAATTGGGTCATCATATTGCTTGTAGAATGTTCTTCTCCTGAATTACACATGTCTTAAAATATTAATAGTCTGACAGATCATAAGAAACATACAGTCTCATCATAACACCTAAAGGAACTTCAAGCTCAGCCTAGCGAAAAATCAATCGACACCAATGAGAGCAAGAATGATCAGAAGAACAGCAATCAGAGCAAGAATGATCAAGAAGATCAATCGACAGCAATCTGTGTATGCGTAGATGCTCAAAAGAGATGCCCATGCGCAGAAGATCGATGTTGTTGCCGATTGCTGTATGTTACGATAAGCATAACGGAAACACAATAAAAAGCCAAGCAATTTCTGACATTTCGTAACTGACGTTCTCCACACGACAGAGTCCGACGCGTTCGGGCCTCTCGCGTGAGCGGAGCGCACCTATTAGTGAGGCGCGCGGGCGCACTGGAGCGAGAGGGCGGAGCCGCCCGTCGGGCGAGCGGCGAGGGGCGGAGCGGCACCTTCACAGAGAGCAGCGTCAGCCGCACAATGGGATGCATCTGCGCCGAAGGGCGGTGGGCGGCGCTGGGGCGATCAAAGGCGCCGCCCCGCCCAGCGCCGCGCGGCGCGAACGCGCGTTAACGCGGTTGGCCAGGTCAAGGGTTAAGAGGCGCGCCGTCGGGGCTTCCGGGGCCGCGAGGGGCGTGCGGACGCCGAGGAGCCCCCTGCTGACTCACTGGCGCGGCGCGGGTGGGAGGGCGCGGCCGACGCGAAGGTCGGAAGTCGCGAGATGCCGCGTGCGAGCGAAAAGAAGCTATGAGAGTGGAGGAATCCGCAGTGTTCAATCTACAGCTTCGTTATTAAAGGAAAATCCCAGTCAAATCAGTCACATTTTGTACACACATACTGTAATATTACGGTAATTTACTGTGGTTTTTGTGAGAACATTTCAGCACGCATTACATGCTTTCGTACAGAGTTTTAGTCACTACGAGAATTAGCGCTCCTAAGCATTAACGGATGCACGTTCAATCTGATCCCGGTGTCTGACAATCTAACGCATCTTACCGACGCGCGCGATTCTGCGAACCCGCGGGTGTCCACGTGCCGCTAAACAATATTTCGGCACATTTCCAACGGATTTTAACTACTTGAGGCGATTTGCCTTCTCGAATCTTCTAGAACATTCCAAATGCGCTCATTTGATTGGGCGATTAGTCCCCACCTCTATTCACAAACCCAACCGCTTGCGTCTCGAGGCAGAAATATTTTAGTCTGATGAGTCTCCGTAGGAAACGGATATACGTAATGTATTGTACGGTAATACGTAAGGTAACGGATTAATTAATTTACGGACGTAATAATTTCTTCCAATTCTGAAATCATGTTCATGCAATTCTGAAAACATGTTCAAAGGAAACTTGACATTCGTAAAAGTGTGCGTGTTATCTCAAAGTATTTCTGTAATAGTGCGGTAATCTTTTAAATATATTGTTTGCAATGTTCTCGATCTGAGTGTTAGGAGTTACAAACAGTGAACTGCTTATAAATGTGCTAAGAGTGATATCCTGACTCTATGCTGAAAGTAGAGTGACATCACTGTCCAAGTTCAAATCAACTTGCATAAGGTTGCATAAGCAAACTACCTCTTCTGTGCAGATCAAAGATATATTTCTTGTTCAAGTATCTGGGTTCAAACCGCAAGTTCAGCGTGTCAAAATTTCGCTGTCATGACTCTCTTCTAAAGCAGGGGTGTCTAACTTGCAATGCCTCAAGGGCTACAACTAAAACCTTTAATATATCATATTTTCATTACTCGTCGATCCACTCCTGACTTCCCCATATTGTTGATATTGGCAGTTATCCCGGCTAATCTGAGACGGGAAATGATGGGATGGAACCGTACATGGAACAACTCAGTTTAATTGTATCCTATAAATTGTATTATCAAACGCGGGTATGATTGCCCAGATCAAACTTTCCTCGACCTCCACTCTTCAAGAGAAATATTATGACAATCGTGTATGCTTCTATTTCGTAAGTGCATCCCACAGATTCTTTCGATTTACTTCGATAAAAACTTTAAGTTCGTTTACACTTCGTCAGCTGTGTCACTCTTCTCCAACGTGTGATATCAGACCGTACCGTACATAAGGTATTTAAGTACTTAACGCACGTACACATTGGGATGATTTTGAATTTCTAAATTTACAAGATAAAACGTCTTAAATCTAAACGTAACCTATTTTACATTAGGGAGGTGTTGATCTCGGCAAGACGCGTGCGCGAGGTTCACACATGTTCTCACCCGACATGGATGCAAGGGTCTTTCACTTTTGACTTTCACGGGACACAATAAACGGCACCGCGGGCCGCCATTTCGACAACCTTCTAAAGTGTCATGTTGCTTCTATGGCAGGATCCGTAATGAATCCATTGTGAATAAATGTTCTTTATTTTAGCCTCATTTATGTTATTGCGTATGCGTATTGCGTATAGTAGATTGGATAAACTTAATAGTAGATTGCGAATAAACTACTGCAGAGCACTAGAGGCTCTTACCTTCTAATGTGCAAATTTAAAAATATACTTCATTCCATCTAGATCATCTTGAATAATTCTGACTGAGACATTTTAATCTTTATTGTTATTCATTTTATTATTATTATTCTTATTACGTTATTAATTATTATATTACTAATTATTCTTATTACTATTCATTTATTATTATTATTATTATTATTATTGTCATAATGTATTATCATCAATGGGCCCTTATACAAGTGAAGTGATGTGGAGTGGAGTGGGAGTGGGGGGGAAGGGAGTGTAGTGTAGTGAAGGGACGAGCAGTGTAGTGTAGTTAGTGAAGTGTTAATGTAAACTAGAAGTGAATTTAGAGTAAGCTAGAAATCAAATTGGGAAGCTATTATATCGACCTAATTGTAATGTAAACCTAATGTAAATGTTAAAATTGGGTTTGTATTTCTAATTCTAATTGTTATCATGTTTGCCACCGAGCATTAGCTCAAAGCGAACTTTAATAAATCTATCTATCTATGCTGTACAAAGGATTCCGCAAACTACACTTCATCGTAATCGCCCTACTAATATCTTAGCACTCTTATAATACCTCTCTTTCAATAACCCTCGCACTAAGGTGAACAACGACTAATTTTTCGAATTGACCTTTCCTATTAGATAACCGCGTCCCAACTGATCAAACATCAAATGCATTTGTATTTTAATCGGGGAATAACAGTAAGCGTTAGAGGTGAATCAAATACCACGAAATGAAAATAATGTTTCCTCGAAAATGAATTGCGCTAAATCTCTTCTTTCACTCACTGTCTTGTATCAACTGTAGGCTGTATGCTGTAGAACGCTGTAGGTTCGTATCTATTTAACATCTGTCTTCATTTGAATGATAGTATTCACGTAGGCAACTCTGTAGCACCTACATACACTGAATACTCCAGAATAACAAGTTTTATTAGCTTCATTGAAAACTCAATTCAGTTAACCCAATTTCATTGTCTGCTATTCCCAGTTGCATAATTGGGTAAACTGGCGTCCAGATCAAACTTTTCTCATCCTCCATTCCTCAAGAGAAACATTATGACAATCGGGAATGCTTCTATTTCGTAAGTGCATTCCACAGAATATTTCGATATAATTATATTAAAACTTTAAGGCCGTTGACACTTTGTCATCTGAGACGCTGTCATACAGTCGGGAGATAGAATGTTACCGTAGTGACCTGACTATAGAGACGTTCAAGCTCTCGTTTATAGATAACAGCGTCACACGTTTCACAAAGAATAGGCACTGAAAATCAAAGTAGTGGTAGAGGAGCCTGCTGACTCACTGGCGTTACGCGAGTGGGAGGCCATGACTGTCGATGGGCAGTCGTGACGTGTTCATGTGAACGATATGAGGCAATGAGTATGGAGGAAGCTGAAGTGTAGGATTGACCACGTGATTTTCGTCCGGGGCCGAGGCCTGGGAATTGTAGAGTCTCCTTTAAATCCCTGGGATTCATTCAGGATGAGTTGCGGTAGATATGACTTGTATTAAATGAAAGCTCATAAATATTTACAACGTGAATCTGCGATCCAAAAAGCGGCTGATATTGCGGATATTTAAATACGATAGGTGCCTTCTTTCACTCACTGCTTCTCACAAAATCCTTCAGATTCTTGGGACAACTTATCCTTGTTAATTTGAAATTATTTTCGAATCAATACAGTAATTTCTTTAGCTACGCTAAAACTGATAGATCTGAGCAGTTCACTCGTACTGCATATAATTTTTTTGAATCCTATTCCCAAGGTTAACACTTCTATAAATCCGTTAATATAATAAAAATACGAAATGTTCTAAAAATGAGCTACTGGCATGGCATTGACTATCAACATTTTATCTTCGTAACATTGATCCGCAAAGAATTGACGAAACGTTTATAATGATTATAGTGTTACCCACTTCAGAATATCATATAGAGAGCATTCATAGGAATACTAAAAAGTAAAACACTGGTATATGTAATTATACAATGATACTGATTGTATGTGGATTAAATATTTTTTTCGTAAATTATTTTTTATAATATTTTCTTTAAGCAAAGGAGGTTACTATAATTGACAATGAGCACTTTATCTCCACTTTTTATCATTTTTTAATATAAATATTTCGTTTTTATGCTAGAAGCATTAAAACAACCGTTATAATCTGGTAATCATCACTTTACTTCCAGTTTGAACTCTATTCATGAACTTCCTTTCGGTTCATGCGCAAAGTGCGTAAACTCACGGAAGTTCTCACTGGTTGAAGAGGCCGAGCGAGCGATGACTGAGTTATTCGAAGGCGGCGCCGAAGCATGTGACTCAACGACCTGGTTCGCACCTCCTCCAGCCGAAAGATGCAAATTCATCTCGACCGGCTTTCAACACACATTCTCCGTTCGTTCTTTATGCAAACTTCAAGCGCCGGAAACGCCGGTTATACGACAAAGGTTCGACGCGAAAGGAGACAATACATCACGCTGCCGCCAGTAAAAATCACGCCCATTGGCTGGCCGCGTTCATAAACCACGCGCGCGGGCGGGAACGCACAATGGGTCGAAATTACGTCAAAAGTCGCATGACTTACTTCCTGCGCTTTACACGCAAGCGTTTCAATCAATGAGAAAATGAAAAATTTTAACTGAAATGAAAAGCAAGAAAAGCACGAAAACAGCAAAAATGAAGTACATCTTCTGACTTCTAAAGAGAAAGAATGAGAAGAGATTTACGGAACCAAATAGTTTAAACTAGTTTATACCCCATCGCAGAACATATCTGATTCAAACCCACAAAATCAAATAAACGGAAAATAATAATAACGGAAATAAATGAAATAGTGATAAAAATACAGTAAATGAAACAATAAAATAAAAATCAACTTTGGTGTAAGCTCAAAATTAAACTGGAAATAATGTCCAAGAAAAGGTTAAGAAAAAAACAGGCATGATAAAGAAAAGAAAGAGATACTGGAAGAAGGAAAGGAACAAAAAATATTCCACCTTAGCAGACAAATCGAAAATAATTTGTATCTTAATTTACATATTCATTTCCAGCGTCGAAAATGATGTTTTTTTCTGGGGGTATATTCTAAATTGACTCTTAGCAACATTTCCCATTAATGCACGTCATAAAAGACGTTAGCAAGAGTTTCTTGTTTTTAGGGGGTCCGTGTCCGTGAAATTTTATGAAGAAATGGATATTTTATTTATGAATTTATCATTTTATTTAAATGATGAATCCAAGACGTACAATTATTGTCATAGTTGATAATTACCCTATTTGCTTCATCATTACAAAGTGATTTGGATATACCAATGTATTCGTTATATACCTCAATTTCCAAGAATTATATTAGCATTTGGAAATAGCAGACTAAAATCTTGATTTATTTATTTAATTTTTAATGTCTTCTTAAAACAGATATTATAAATATGAATTAATTTTATTATTATATATTTTGAATTTTTTCGACTTATGTTTCTTTAATTTTGCCCCGCCCGTGAAGTCTAGCCATTCGGGGCCAGCGTGGGCCGTGGATGCCGGGGGGGGGGGGTGTCTGGGGGCCAAGAGGGCGGTCGGAGGACAGCGTCAGGCGCGAACAGAAGGCGGCGGCGCGGCGCGGCGTGGTGCGGTGGCAGCTGCTGCTTTATGGCGGCGCGAGGGGCGGAGGCGGACACGATGCGAGTTTGGGCGCGAGCCGACAGCGCGACCCGTGCCCGCTCCACCGCACCCCGCCCCATCGCCGACCTCGCCCCGCCGCGCGCCTCCCCTACGGATGCTCGCGTCTACGGCGTGTACGCCGACGCTACTGTGAATTTTAGGGAACTAGCAGGGCGAAAATACGGTAATATTGTTTAAAAGTTTGATTCGAGATTATCGGCTCTTAATTTCTTGCTTAGTATTATCTGTTCTATTTTGTTCATGGAACGAAAATTATATTTATAGTCTCATAATTATTAGTTTTATTTTAGAATTTTTTGAAAAGTACATTGATTTTTTTTGATTTCTTGTCTAGTAACATTTCTATTTTGTTCCTCGGGTGCGCATGAAAATTATTGGCATTATTTGTATCTGAGAAATGTTTGAGTTCATTTATGTTTTTGTTTCCGTTCTTTACGACAGATACTCATCAGCCTTGCATGCCGTCTTAGAAGTAAGTTTTTATCAAATATTCTTTGTATATTTGTAGCCTTGGGCGTCATCGTCGTATCTGACTTATTTCCGTACTTGCTTTCGGTGTACATTTTCTAGACTAACTCAGTTATCTTTATTCCAACAATGGATTCTTTGGTGCCTTTTAGTGGTAGTGATATTCCGGGGTATCTCAAAAGGATTACTCATTGCCTATAAGTGTATATTACTTCAATGGGTGGTGTTCATCATTGAAGAAAGTAGACCAGGGTTTTGAATCTTGTATCTTCGTTTTTTATCCATTTGATAATAAAACTTGGCGAACTTCTACGTACGTAGTGAGTGATATCTTGGCTGATTCACAGTGACGAGATCTGGACAGTAATTTCTACAGATTTTTGGTGTCAAATCCTGAAACACTAAACACGGGCTAACACGCGTAAGTAATAAAACAGGCGTCGCAGTAGTAGAATGTTGCGTCAACCGGGCAGTCGTGAATGTGATATATATTTTCGTCCGCCTGAGTTAGAAAACCTTACACAGGGCGCTGTCACGATCGCTACTACATTCTCGCCGACGCCGTTACAGCCACCCACGCCAGCAGCGAAACTACCTCTCTTACCGAAGACAAGATTGCTCTCGCGGTTGATGTTGCTCCGCTGACAACGGCGCCCGTGTGTTGGTTAAAGGCGTCAGCAATCAGCTTGTCCATTCCTACCGGCGGGGGCGTCAGCACCCACCGTGCGTCAACCAGACAGCGCGTGATATATATTTCCGTCTGCTGGGTCCAAACAATACTCACACAGTGGGCTCTCACAATCGCCACCACAGCCACGATCGATCACCGCCTTCTCTGCTGCCGGTCAGTTCCGGCGAAAGATCTGTGAAAAACTGGGCGCAAAATATGTCTTACAATGATATGTGGACAGCCAATTGCTGAAACTGCACACACTTGAACAATGGGTGTTTCATTGGTCACAGGCTGCACTGAATGGAATCGCATACATTTATAGCAAACGCCCTGGGGTTAGGTGCTGTCTGACGAGGTTTTCCAAAAGCAACAGAATTTGATTGAGTTTTTTGAAAAATGTGTGCATTGAATTCAATGCATTTGCCCTATGGTTTAAGAAATCTAATAATTCTTGTAATCCTGGCATTCTTTTTGCTGAATCGTTCCTAAGGTATCAAGATTCTCTAGTTTTGAAGTCTAGTTTAGAGAGTATTAAATGTTGCAAGATTATAGTGACATCGATTTCAGGTCACACCAATTTGTGGAAATTTGAGAAATGAATTGTTTAAGAGAAGATGAACCACCTTTTATTTGCGGGAAATTGAGCAAGGCTTTATTTGGGGGAGTCTATTATCTTGGTTTTATTTGAATACCTATTGACCAATAATTCCCAAGCTCTGTCAAAGTTGTCTCCTGACAATATGTGTTGTACATTTGCACATGATCTCTAACTTTGATAAAGATGACAGGATTGCGTCATTCACATAACCATACGTATCACTCGCGATTCCAAGGTTATGTTTACATCAAAATTATTGTATTTATAAGTTATATTGCATTTGAACTAATTTCCCCTTTCTTGAGATTGCTTAAAACGTAGATTATAACATTAGGACAAAAATGAAGATTCGTATTTGACAGAATTCTCTGCTCGAATTAGAATGTTGCAAATTTTACTCGTTATAAACTTAAAATTAATTTTAATTAATCTCAAATTATCATTTACAACTTAGTGTTTGTATCTTACAAGCTTAAGAGAAAATAATGTGCTATTTGTTGTTACTCATATTTTAATTACTCGTGTTACTCGTAAATTTTAACGTGTACGTTTTAATTTTTGTACATAAATCAGTGAGGTTCAGTCACAGCAAATTTAGTCCAAAACAGACATACTTTGTATACAAGTAGTATTAGTTGTACTAGTGGAAATAATTAGTTTATTAAGTGGTACTGTGTCTCTCAAAATGTAAATCTTTTAACAAATAATTTATTTTATTTTTAAACTCTTTTTAAAAGAACTTTGAGCCAAATAAATGTTCAAACTGTTATACTATTGCTGCCTATCTCATATTTTTATTTTTTCCCATTCCGAGAGCGTGAAAAATTAATAGACGTCAAAGACGGACGTTGCTTAACTTCCTCAATTTAACAGAAGCCCTCTGTAGCAACATCCAGGCGCTGCACCCGCTCTCGTTCTCTCCACGGGGCTCACCTCGGTAATGGACGGGGTGGATTGAAATGAACGGTAGTTTACGCAGACAAATTTCACTGTTTCTGGAAACGATAAGGCCCCTCTTCCTCTAAAACACTCATCCATTGCGACCGGAACCGGGGTGGAAAGCTCGTTCCCTCACTGTCCACCTCGCTGGTGACGGAAGCCTCGACACACGATAACACTGGGCGCACGGGCCACAGCGCCGCTGCCCAAATGGACAGGCCCAACGAGCCACCGGCGGCCGCTGAAGGCTACCGAAGTGGCCACCGTCGCTTGCTGCTGCTGCCGCCGCCGCCGCCCGCAGTCCGGGGCGCGGTGCCGAAACACGGTCTCGCAGCGCCCACGCGCCCGGCATATAAGGCTTCCCTTTGGAACTGGTGCCGAATAGAGGCGCATTAGGACGTTCAGACGAGAAGGCTCTCTAAT
Organism: Gryllus bimaculatus; assembly: GCA_017312745.1. Classification (NCBI taxonomy): domain Eukaryota; kingdom Metazoa; phylum Arthropoda; class Insecta; order Orthoptera; family Gryllidae; genus Gryllus; species Gryllus bimaculatus. Next base: position 6,222,279 of record BOPP01000020.1, read on the forward strand.
AGAAAACGGAGGGATAACTTGCTTTAAGAAACGTACGCATGGAACAGATGCTTATGAAGAAACTGTCGTAGGTAAATTTAATTTTTTTAAGTATTTCGAAATAACGTTTATATCTATCATTCAGACAACTTTTAATTGAAAGTAAAGGCTAAAACATCCCTGATGAATTATTAGTTAGATCACATTCGAACGTAAGTAGCTTTTCCCTTTCAAAAACTACAATGCGAATCCTTCGGCGAGTCTGTCTTGCCTGTGATATTAGCTGCAGCATTTCTCGAATTATCTCTCATTTATCGACAGAACTGCCAAGATACAACTGATGCAAAATAATGAAGTAAGACACATTTTTGCATTGCTTTACCAATGCCACAACTCTATGCCTTTGCCGCCATCGCATCCACTCACTGAAAATCACTCCAATTCTTCGGTTTTCAGCCAAATTCTTTCGTAAACAGTAAATTTCTATGATAAGATTTTGTCACCCTGGCGGGTAGTGCTTCCAGGAACCGAATTCATCTGCGAATTCGTAATCGGCATTTGAATCTAATGCGACCTTTGTGCGATTATTAGCATAACTTGAAGCGGGCGTCAGCGAGATCAACGGTCACTCTTTGAAGTCTGAAACGGTAAAGCCTCCGTTTTAAACGCACCCAATCACCTCCCCGATGCATGAGGCGCGTTCTGTGCTATACAGGGAAACCTAACACAGCTCTCGAGGCTTTCGCCGCCTCCGCGCCGCCTCTGCAACGCCGCGCCCGCCTCCGTTTTACGGCGCCATTAAAATTGATTCCGCGCGTCGCCGCTGAGCCGCGCCCGCGGACAGCGCCAACGCCGACGCAGACGCCGCCTTTCAAACGCGCCGCGATTTATACGGAGGCGGAGGCGGAGGTGCGGCGCCCGCGGCCCTCGAACCCGGCCGCCTCCGCGCGCGCCACCACCGCCGCCTCCTCCCAACGCACTCTGGACCGGCTTTCATTCTAGCAGAGCCAAAGGCATCGGAAAGCAGTCGCGGATCCTGGGGGAGGCCGTGGGGGCCACGCCTTCCCCCCAAAGAGACCTAGAGTTTTCGTTTGTCACTTTCATTTATTTGAAGGCGTAGGCTTCCGCGGCCAGAGTCATGTGCAGATTTCGACTGTCCGGGTGACGCCGCGTCAAAGGCTGTGTTGCCGACGTTTCGACCATCTTGTCGTGGTCTTCCTCAGCCAGCCCTGATTACCAGCCCTGAGGAATACCACGACAGGATGTTCGAAACGTCGGCAACACAGCCTTTGACGCGGCGTCACCTGGACAGCCAAGATCATGCACCTTCCTTTATTTGGCAAAATTGATTTAAATATTTAGTTATGTTAGAATTACGTTAAAATTTTAAAAAAATAATGTTGTGTAGTGTTATATAAACACTTCAAAAATAATATACAATGCTACAACAAATGTTTATTATTTAACAAATATCTATGATAGCTCCCTCCAAAATGATAGGCTGGACTCCTGTCTGGAGGTTCAACGGTATTCCACTTACTCTATCGTTTCTTTGTTTGATTGATTAATTAGAGATTCTGGTCGCGTCAACAGCAAAGGTCATTACTCCCGTAAGCTTTTTATGGCGAGAGGTTCAGTTTTTGCGGGTATTTTTCTCAACCAGGTGTCTCCCACTAGCGGGGCACCGTTACAGCCCGGACAAGCTATAAGCTTCCGACTGCCTGCCGACAAGTGCGGGAGTGTTGTGCATGTATGTGTGTGTGTAAGTAAGGGGTGAGGATAGGGCAAGGAAGAGAAAGGAGAGATTCGCGGTTGGTGCCCTGTTTGTTAGGTTGCTGCTTCGGTGTTGATCGGGGAATTCACGGAAAACTACCAATCAGAACTACCACTAGAATTCTAATCCAGACAGCCCCTGAATTCAACCTAGCTATGTAGTTACTCCTTCGAGCATACGTATGTTTTACACAAATAAATGTGATTAAATTGTATGTGGTATTCAATTTAAGCATATCGAAATAAAAAAAAGCATTTTATGACAATTTTCTTGAAAAATATTATTACCGTTCGTGCACATAATCTACGATAATGCATAGTTAATTTTTTAGTCATTTTTGCTGACGCTGTTCAGTCATCGTTGTTCGTTGTTGCTGACGCCGATTTAACTGAACACTTTCCCGAAAGGGAATTTTGTCCTCCAAGCGTTAAGTGGTTGGAATCAAATAATACCCTTTTTTTCGGGTTCGGACACTTTTGATTTCATTACTTCTGATTAATACATTCTTTAAAAATCAGTTACAGTGGCACACTAATATCTTAATTCGGCGATTGACAATTCTGTTATTTTGTTTCATATTACAGTAAAATGACATAAAATTCAAAACTATGATTTTGAGTCATTCATTCATCATTTAAGGATGATATTTCTGATAAGTATTTACAAATTGTTTTCCTCTAGAAACCAAAAGCGAATCACATAGAAAGCAGGTTACTTTTTTTCCTTTTCTCTCTCAAGGAATTAGGAGATTTCACCAGATCCGGAAGCAAGAAGGTTGGACCACTGCGGACGGGATTATTCAATGTCTCTTATGTTTTAAATAAGAGATTTAATCAAGGATTTACTTCAGCAGCTTTTCTCCCGGATTAATGGACCACGGTCTACCATAGACCTGCTGCAAGAGTTTCAGCGTCTCTCATTTCCTAGCAACAGATTACATGAACCTTTTATATAATAATATAATAAAATAAAAAAGGCTGATTTGTCTCTTTGATATCCGTACGTGACGTAGAACACGTTTTAATATACATTGAAAAAGACGGTTGTCAATACTACTGTTACAGTGAGAAAAGGTTTTTCACCCATAGAAATATTCGAAGTTAACAGACGTGCTTCGTAGTAACGCTTTAGCATATAATCAGAATATACTGCTATTCTGCGAGATTCTAAACACTTTATGTCAATATAATAGAAGACATTTTTTCAAATATTATAATTTTGATAGCTGTAGAATATATATATATATATATGTATATATATATATATATATATATAGTGAGTAAATACCACTTCGCGTGCTAAATACGAAAATAACTATTTCCATGAAGAATTGAGACGTGACCCATTGTGCGCCGTCCTCATCCTCGCCGCTCCCTGCGAGGACTCGGAAGGCGAGTTGCACCGAATAAGAGCGGCTCTTGCGCTGCCTCGGGGCGACGGATTCCTCCGCGCTGTTACGACTGCGCGCCTTCCTACGAGATCTTACTGACAAGATCACGCGCCCGGGATAACAACTTGTATACGAGAGTTCAGGTTCTTTCACAATTGTTAAACGATTTCTCAGACAACATTTGTAGCTGAAGGTTATCATCTATCAGTCGCTCCTTGTAGTCACGACATTAGTCATGACGTCTCTTCGTGCACTTCACAATCGGGGTGCTTCGTGAGATTGCGATATACAGTGCTCCTCTGATATTACACTACAATATTCTGAAATTGCAATGTATGCTACACTTGCTGCATTTTCTAATAATTGCGTACATTAAAAATTAATCAACGTCGTACATGAATGCACATGTCATTACAAGCACACATATCTAATTTACCTTTTGTTTTGAAGAAACAAATAAATAAATAAATCGTATATCATGAAAATTAATAAAAATAATAAATTTGAATATCATTGAAGCTACTACTTACTCTTCTTTACTCAGTACATTGCGTGTGCATAATCAGTAGATTCACTTGCTGTCGTGGTGCTCACACTAGAGTTTTTTAAGTGTCAATCGTTGCTCAATCTCTGTTCAATTTCGAATTCATATCACTGTAATTTATTTCATTGCATCATGAATGATGGTATGCCCTTCTTGGGTGTGTCTCCGAAAGAACTTGATCCAAGTAGTCGAGTTACTTGATTTAAAGGATATAAATTCTTTCGGGCAGTAATATTTGGGTGTGGCAGAAGCAAGAAGAGATAAATTTGAAAAGCACGGTCACGATTAGAAGCGTCTTTTCTAAAATGTGCTTTCAATACTTGCCGTCATACGCGTTATGACATAAATTTAAGACTGACTTTACTTTTACTCAGAGAAAACTATATGGAGTAAAACCATTGTCTAAATGTTTTATTTGTAGTGCAAAACATGTATTTGACTATTAAGATTCACGTTCTAAAAACACTCCTATGAACTGAAATCTGAAAGTCCGCAGAATCTATATATGAAAAACATGTATTAGATATGAAAATCTAGATATAAAGATGCCTTGGTCAAGGATCTCTTTTGGAAGTTCCCAAGAATTTGAAGGGGTAAGTAGGTCGGGCGTCAGTGATATTCATCTTATATTCTTTTATTTCTCATATGCACTAAAAGCACATTTCCATTGGTGGGTCACATATCTTTATTAGCTGCAGCTGTTAGTTACCTCTGAAAATGACACGTTCAGAAATGTATGTAAAACCCAATGTACTGAAGGAAAAGTAAATGACGAAAAGCTGACAAATGAATCACGCTGTCTCTACATGCGGAATATTTTGTTTTGTTTTGAAGTACCTTTCTTAAAAACTATACATGAACAATTAATTGCAAGAGTATGTTCACATATAATATATTACATCTTTGAATTTTTCCTTTTCAACACATCCACTGAGTTACTCGCAACAACAAAATGTTACGTTATGATAATAGGGATTATGAAGGGACTTTCTTGGTGAGTTGATATTTCATTTTTTCATGTTAATATAGTAAATAATAGGAATATAATAACATACTGTTTGCTTGGTCAAATAGTGAAAAATTCTTTTTCGAAATCGATAAAAAAATTTTAGAAAATTTTCATTTTTAATTGCTATTCATTTGAAAACTATTTAAAATGAATTCAAAATAATTCAACTTCCCTTGAAAACATTAAGTGCTTGCGAACTTGGATTGAGTTATTACGAAACATTTCCCAAATGCAAATTTGGGCAGAGGAAGAAACATCATACTTGAAGTTGTTACTATGATGTGATTACCTTGCGGATTATAAAGAAGGAAGTTTGAAATGTGTCTTTCTTCTTAAGTACCTCAAAAAGTTGCCAAACTGAATGAGCTCCAAGTGAGGCGCCAAATTCGAATTAATTTGGCGGCCTATGTGCCAACATGATGTATATTGACATTTTACATGATTGCGCTTGCTTCGAATTCCACGCATTCTTCACCATTTATTTCTCAAATCTTATGAACTCTGTAAATTTTCGAGTACAGAGACTCTGTATTTTAAAGGTTACCATTATTTGGACTCCTTGTGCATTCGGTCAATTATACCTTGTATACTTCCTCTACACGATCAATCCTTGATTGTTGAGAGGTGATAAAATTAGGCTGGATGGATGGGCTGAACGTTTCATGTAGTCAGATCAGCTGTACGAAATTATTTCGTTACTCCTCTAGAAGTCGCCATCTATTTAAAGTGTAGGCTTTCGTAGTCAGACTCTACTGTGCATTTCGCCTTGAGAAAGGTTGCAGTATGACGCCCAAAACGTTTACGACTGTGCCAAGGACGCGACGTTTCCCAGAGAGCCAAGTATCTACCATCTGTTCACCGCTTAGCTGATTACATACGCTGCGGATTAAACAGCCAATCGCAGACGAATATATAGTCAGCAGTGTTCGAAATTCAATAGATTATTTGCTTAACGTGAGCAGAGTTCTCAAGAGTTCACAGATTAATTAGTATACACAATTTCTCCGTCGTTCCAGACGTCTCAGATATAGAGTGCCTCGCTGCTTGATACGAGCACAATGTAGGTTAAAAAGGTCTTTAGGTATATCTATAGGTGTGAGTAAGGAGAATAAAGTATAATTCCTTTAGGGTTCTTATTATGGTAGTTTCAGGTGTTTATCATGGTAGTCCATTATGCGGATAACGCAGTTCGTAAAGATTAAATATTAAGGAAATAATTTATAAGGAAAGAATATCTCATCGAAGCGTGGAAAAATTGAATCTACGACTAGTACTCATATTACGTGTACAATGCAAACTAAACGGACAAGAAAATATCGTGAATATTTATATATATACAAATATCCAAATATAAGCAATTAAATCGACTCCTTTCGAAAGAAGCTCAAGTATTTTCTCTACCCCATCTTTTTCTAGGAGATTTTTCTTTACTCTCTAAGAAGGTTTGCTTTATCACAGAGAAAACTAATAGTCTTTACTTCTAATTTGGCGTATGCTGAAATCTCTCAATATCTCTTCTCAAATACTCGTGGCATTTTCTCTGGCATAAGCCCCTCCCCTTTTCTTCTTCAAATATTGGCAACAAAACAGGGGGGGGGGATGCTTATACTTCAATATCTCGAAATAAAGCTAAATATTTTTTTCAAATATTGTATTTTATTTTGCAATGTCACAAATGAACTGATTTTTTTACATTCGACATTCCGTCTGTCATTTTCTTAAGACCTGCTGACAATGAAAATTGCAGGGAATAGCAGTTCTGAAGCAACGTTTTTGAATGTTGTCATCGCAGAAACAGAGACGAGGGTTTAAAAACGAGAACAAAAAGTTTTCCGAAGTTTTCATTCAAAGACAGGGAGCGCTTGTACATAAGAGGAGCCTATATTAGAGAAAATATGGTATATATTTTTTATTATTAAAATTATTATATAATTATTATTCAGATTTGTTCTATAAAAATTTTAATATTATTTTATGTTTGATTATTATCATTGCCAATCGTTTATATCTGAGGAAAATTAGTTTCCATTAAAGTAGTATATATTTTTACTGTACTGTGTGAGAATTTAAGGATGTACTTGATAAATGAATCCTGAGTGCAATTGCGATTTGTATCCATTATGTCTACAAAACTAATTCAATTAGTTTTTGGCAATAAGCATCGCTTTTCTTTCATCGATTATTATTGGACATATTCTTTCCAGTCCCCCAGATACATCCGAAAGATATTTAAAAAACAACAAAATCTGGTTAATAAGATCAGATCTATTTATTAACATCAGATCTATCTAAGTAACAGATCTATAAATTTTACAAAATTTGAAATCATCTGACCGTAATACATTGAATTTAAAAGTAAATTCATCCACAACATTTGTAGCCCAACTTCGTTTCGGCTGTCAAATACTGCACGTTGTACAATGAATAATTATGAAAAAGAGCAACTAAACGAGTAGGTTAATTTTGACAAGATTTTATATTACCCAGAACAACTTAAAATCTCATTAGCGGTCACATATATAGAGAAAAGGGAACAGTGCATTAACGTTAAATAGACATCAGCCCTGCTGAATAACGTAAGCACTTTAGCCCTCTGCCCACTGCGAGCGCGCCAGCAGCTCTGTGCAAGGTCCGCTGTGCACGCCCCGCAAAAGTTGGGCGCAATAAATATCGCGGCGCGCAGCCTCCCACCTCCCACTTCCCATTAGGCCCCCGGGGCGACCGCGCAGCCGCCTCGGCGACCGGCGCTCCCTCATTGTCACTGCGAGAGCGGCGGCGGGAGGCGAGGACTATGGTGCAGCGTGACGACGGTGTGGATGGCTGCGGCGGTCGGTCGGGATTGAAGCGGGGTGAAGCCTTGGTAGTGGTTGTGGTGGGGGCGGAGCGGCGGGGTGGCTAAGACGGCTGTTAACTCGAGGAGCGAGGAGAGCGGAGCGCCGGGCGACGGGGACGAAGGCGGCTTGACGGTAGCGAAAGGGTGGAAGGAAGGGCTTCGATGAGGGAGTGACGATGGTAACGTGATGCAGACCATGCGCAGCGAAGAGAGCGATGTCGAGAGCAAGAGAGAAATCTTGCTGTTGGAAAGAACGATGCAAGTGGGCAGATTCCTCTTGTGTTGTGGCTAGTGCATTCGCTTGATACCTCTGCATGTCCGTCTCAAATCCCTACGTAGGTTGTGCAATCTGTATCCCAATGATTATGATTTCCAATTATCACATGTGATCCACACCAAGAGTAATGAATACATGATATTGATGATATTGTAAAATGAAGTAGTGAGTGTACGATAAACCTGCAGTAAATGCCTCTCTTTCACACATTCATAGATACTTCCCATTGTTACGTAGTTATACTAGTACATGTAGGTATTTAAGGAAATTTATAGGCTTCCTTTCCTTTAGCTTTTAACTCACAACCTGAAAACAGTTTTTAGTTTTTGATGTGAATACTTTCAAACTAAAACGATAGAATAATATAAATACTCTACCACTTTATGCATTTTCCAAATGATATCAACGATGTTTCATGCATAAATCTTATTAATCCTATCAATACAAAGAAAGAAATGATTCCATGCTTTACCAGGGGAAGCCTCCGGAGCCCACTTCTTAAAGTTTGATTTAATTTGTGTTTTTGACGAATTTGATCAATTGTGCTGGTAACTTGAAGAAGGGCCTTTACTCCAAAACTGTGTTTTGATAAAAACGCATTGCAAGTTTTCGATCATTCTATTTAATTGCACATTACATATTATTTTAACATATTATAATTATTTTTAAACTTAATTTCATTTAGAACGTAATCAAATTCTTCTTAATTCAAAACATGTTCCGTAAAGTAAAAAAAAGCATTATAGGCCCTTCTTCTGGAGAACTCTATATTTATTATTGAAATGGTAAAATTTATAAATATTAAAATTATTTATAAACTATTAATACAAATCATATTGTAGTGTGTTACTTATTTTTTTACCTCACAGTTCATCTAGTGAGCTATCATATTCGGACTCACATTTGTCGACATTTCCAGTGGACACTTCTAAAATGTTTTGGTAAACTTATTTGCTCCCTTTTTGTAAGAACCCATATAAGTCCCGAATATCAGTAATATTTAGCAGATTAAGTGAAATTCGAATGACAAATGAAAGAGCAATATTCTGGGAAACTTTCATGTAACAGAATATTGCACAACCAACCTAACGAATAGAGATAAAATCATTAAAATTTGCTTGGATGTAGATTAAAGTACGCATAATTCATTCATGCATTCTGTGGAAAAGTCTCCTATAGTCCTTCTATCTACCGCCTTAATAAATTCTTAGAAATAGGTATAACTATTATATATATGGACATTCATTTGAACAAACAATATTGTTCAATTTTTGAGTCTACAAATGAAAACAATTTCGACTTTCTCGCATCAATTTTGGTATTTATTTTTTTACGTCAAATAGGTTAATGTATCTTCATAAACTAGTCATGTATTAAAATATTCTTCCCAAAACCATCTTTGTAACATAGTAATCTATTAGTATATACTATACCAAATGTTTCCAAAGCGTATTCTGAATGTTCTGTTTTCAAATGAACACTTCTGATTTTTTATATCCAGCCAAATAATCTGTAATAACTCAAATTATAACAAACCCGTCTGCTAAATTGCATAATAAATTTTCAACAAAAACCACATAAGAAACAATATCAATGATTTTCTGCTTCCTAACAAAAAAATAAACAACAATCATCGTCAGGTCCTTTAAGCCCCCTCCCTTGGTAACAACATTTATTAGCAGCAATTCCCTTCTCCACGTTGGAGCTGCCCTAAATTCTTTATAGAGGCTGATGACCCAAAGAAATGCTGCGTTGCTGACGACGCGAATTCGGCCGCTGCGTCAGCGCCAGCGATAAATTAGCACCGGACGGCCGGCGGTGGCTCCGGCAGCGGCCGCCGCACCGCACATCTATTTGTTTCCCGCAAAGGCAGCGCGGCCGCGGGCGCACGCCCAGGCCCGCGCTCCGCAGCGCGCGAGCGCCCATAAACCTCGTTTATTAGATCTGTGACTCGGGCGTTATTTAAATTTTAAGCTGCGGCGCTCGGGCGCGTGCTTTATAGCGTCGCCCGCTTGAGCGCCCGCGGTCGCCTGCCCGCTAGCCACGTGCAGAGGCGCTGCTGGACCGGCCTTCGGGCGCGCGCGCGGGTTTAAATCAGGGTGGCTCAAATGAACAAACTTGGGCTAGGCCCCAGTGTCCCGCGGTCCACCCACCGTTCACGAGGCTAGGCGATCGCGTCCGGGTGACTTCTCCCCCCCCCTCCTCACCGCTGCGATGACCTGAGTTGGCTAGCAATGGGCCACACCGGCAGTTAAACATTGGGCGAAGGCACGTCAAGAGGGCCGCCCACCTGAGAAGCCCTGGGTTAAATGGCTCATACACCGTTCATCACCGCTTGCGATCCTGGCTGGCGCTGCGCTTGTTAGAAATCTGTCGCCGCCTCATTACATCGTTCTCAATTGTGAGCACAATGTGACGACAATAGATTTTGAAGCCAGGCCACTGTCAAATTAAATGTTTTTTATCATCGATCTGTTGTTGCATTCCTAGTTAGTGAACACGTAGAAAACTATAAAATGCAATTTAGCAATTATATCACAGTTTCATCACTTTTTTGCGCTTTGTATGGAATTTCGCATGTTGCGATAGATTACACATTTTATCGCAAATTGAAAAGCTGCTGAAATATACTGCAGCGATAATTAAACATACAATTTCTTTTTTTTAGTGTTTGGTCACATTTCGCATATTTAGCACTTGCTGAAATCTACCATCTCTAAACATACACTTATTAATATGCTGAACTTCATCCTTACTCAAGATTCACACAGGGATACACAGGGACTGCCCTGCGAAGATGCAGCCTGAGGCAGAATAATCCATGTAATAGGCATTTTACCAATTTGAGGTCTACCTTTCAACTTCCAGTGCTTTGAGAAAGTGGAGAAAATTAATAGCATTTCAATACGTTTAAAACATTTAAATGGTTTTTTAAGTACACCTTATTGTCCCTTACAATCTAATTTTTTCGTTTTTTCCTTTACGAGAACTCGGCCGATTATTTAATTTCTTAATCTCTCAGCCTTAAATTAATTAATTGGTAATTAATTATTTCCCCACCAAGCTTTCTCAGAACCTTTCTACAGTTGTAGGAACAAATGTCAGTTTAATAAATAATATAAACATTTTAGATTGACATTTGCATTTGGGGTTATTAAAAATTGAAAAAGCCACCAGCAATGAAAGAAAAATCCATATTTTAAACTTTAGAAAAACGTTCGAACGAATTTAAGATTTCGTTGTTAAATTGCTCGAGTGTACTAACATTTCACAATACCGAAGTTACAGATCTGAGACAAATAATACATACGTTTGAGATTCATAAACCTTGACATACACAGGAAAACACACAAGAAAATGAACAAATTTATTCTTACAAAATTATGTTCTTACATAGATTATTGAGGGATTGAAATCGGTATATGTGCTGGACGGAAAGCAACCACACACCATTTACTTCACATTGACAACCTATCTGTGGGCTCCCTTATTTGGCAAAAGATATTCCTCATGTACACTCTTACACCCAGGAAGTGTGCGCAGCGGGTTCCATGATGAGTAAAATAGTAGTGTTAAAACGACACGCACTTCCTCTCCCGCACTTTTACGTAAAATTATGCAAAAATTACTCAAATTTTCGAAAAATTATACACAACCTTATTTTTAAATCTATCTTTAAGAAAATAATCTCTATCTTCGTAATTGTTATTCCCAAAAAAATTTTTGCAATTTTCCAAAATTTTGATTTTCCAACGAAAATGAGACCTGCACCATTCTATTAAACCTCCTTCACACAATTCAACAACAAATTTTAATCAAAAACGATGGGGCCATTTTTTTAAAATTTGAATATGTCCCAGGGGCTTCATGTAAAGTACCCCCCCCCCAAAAAAAATTAAAATTTCGATTTCAAATTCAAGTTGCCTTGACCTAAGCAGTATTGATTGTGGAATATCAATTTTAGAAAAAATCGGCTGAACGGTTTAGCCGCTAGCGTTGTTCACAGATGGACGGACAGACGAACGGTATAAAGGACCCGCAAAAAATGAATTCTGGCTACACTACGTGTTAGAGAATCCTCCCCTTACTTTAGCAACTGGATTTATCCACCTTTTCGTTACCAGAACCCTGCAATAAGAGTTTTTTTCTGCCAAAAATTCGCCATTTTTTCGCTCAGCATTACAGAACCTTCTCTGTACTGCGTAAGTGGTAGCGAGAAAGTAAAAACCTCGCGTCGCGCTGCTCCGCCTGCCCCACGCCGCGCCGCCTTGGCCGTGTGCAGCGGCGGGCGACGCTCGCCAGCCGAGGCAGTGGGCGCCGCGCCGGGCGGGCGGCCGGGCGGGCGCCGACAGCGCCGATGTAAATGCGGGCGATAGCATCCGGGCGCTGGGTGGCCGGCGTCCGCGCGCCTCTAACTCACGCGGATACGCGCCGGCCATTACAATAATTCGGCCGATAACCGCGCGTATTGAAATCCCGGAATCCGACCGACCGACCGACCGACCGGCCCCAGCGCGCTGTAGATAGCATCGGGTGCCCGCCGCCGCGCGCCGCTGCCCCCGTCGCCGCCGCTGCCGCCGCCTGCCGGAGCGCGGGGACACGCCACGCGGGGTGACCAGCGCCCAGAGATCTAGAGTCCAACTTCTCAACCTGGGTTTTAAGTTTTCTGTTCTGTTGATCGCGGTGGACACAGTGGGCAAGTCGAGACATCATGAAAAATTTGATTAGAAATCTTATAGGGTCATTTGCGTCGTGGAAAACACATACAAATGAAATGGAATACGTGAAAGTTTGTAATACTTCCATATAAATTTATTAATTTAAAGATTTTCAACCTTGTAGTAGTGTTAAATCAATATGCATATATGCAACAACACATTTCCTGTCGTCTTGGAAAATTATAATAATACGTGTAATTTATAATTTTGTGAGAACAAATTACTTTATATTGTTATGTGCATAGTGATACAGGAGTTAAAGTGCAAGTAATGTAGAATAGAGATCTTTTGAATAATATGTTTCAACGTTTGATTTGAGACCACTTGGTATTCCTGTAGAAATGTACATGGCACATTCAATGTCAATCGGAAGCTCGATATGCGCGAATGTATCGGATATCGGCACCCGATTTAACTTAATTTCCGCGATACGCACAGAAGTTACAACGGCCGAAAGTGTGCACCGTCGTAGATGGAGGGGCGCGAGATTTTGGTAGTGGTCGGCGAGGGGACATACAAACGATTTTGGGCTGGAATAGTGCTGTTCGACGTCATAATATGAAATTATATTTGTTCTCGATATCATCGCAAAGAGGATATGACTGTAGATGAAGCTCGTGTAAAAAGTTTCATTTCTTTTCTGGAAATAATTTGAATTATAATTGAGCAAATAGCGTCATCATTGCGAGGGGTGCACGGGAAAAAGCACTCACAATGATGCGACGCTGTAGAATGGAGAACCGGCACACGCTCGCTAGGATGAGCATATACAGAGGAATAGGAGACGATTCTTCTGAGAAAAGAGGAATCAACAGCGAAAGTATGACCGATTCCCGCACTTAGGAGTCGTAGGACTAGCCTTAACAGACACCAGATAAAAGTGTTTAGAATGTTTACATCAATTGTGAAACTGAATACAGAGAGAAGAGAAGCTAGCACAGCCAGTGCCACTGGGTTAAGTACAGGTTCATAGACTCTGTTCCCTCAATCTAGTCGTAAAATTGGGAAGAAAGATATTTTCCATTAGAAACAAGCGTCACAATTTTCTAATTACAGGATAAAAATTTTCTATTAACAGGAGGCCAGTCTCGCTATTTGGTTGAGAAAAATCTTTGTCGAGGATACATGTAAGAGAACTTACGTTAGCTTGAACGATATTCATTTTTGAAGAACAATAGTTCATGAGCTTAATTTGAGAACTAGCTGCATAGCGTGATACTACGGGGAATATGAATATTATAACTAACTGAAAGCGAATGGAGGAGGAAGTTTAGATTCCAGTGTAGAATAACGATATAAAAATATATAGTGTAAAATACCGATTATAAAAATCTTAAGACGCTAAATATGCATATAGCGTGTTAAGATTTTTTTAAAGACGCTAGTTTAACATTTCAATGACAAAGAACATGTTATTAATTGAAGTGTAGTGAGGTATTAAGATGAATACTAACTGTGGTCTCGTACTGCAGGGTGTTTAAATATTATAACTAACAGAATACAAGTGCAACAGCAGGGGTGTAGTACGGTATATCTACAAATGGTTACATTCCTTGTTTACTTGGATGTGTTTCTTAGGGTATTTTTAGTGTCTGTAAGTTTATTTAACAAAAAAACTAGCAAAATACAATGTTGTTTGGAATGTGATATATTGTTTGCAATATTCTTACATTATTTGATTTCTAAAATCATGATTTCATGTTCTTTTTTCTTAGTAAATCATAAAGTGAATCTCCTAGGAATTGAGGATTTACATCAATTTTAAATTAAAAATTGTTAGTGAAGAACACTGGCAGTTGAATCACCAATATAAATCGGATGGCGCGCCGAGGTGATAAAAGTTATAGATTGAGATTCACCAACTAATTGAAATAATTAATTTGCTGGAGAAGAGGGTATTGTTGAGTAATATATAGTTATGTATTGATGAGCATACATTAGTTAAATATTTTATTTACCTATAAAAGCATCTATTAAAATTTAATTTTTGAAGTGAATTTCTATTAAACAATGATGATTTTTAAGAAGACACTTATTTGATATATTTGGCATTTTTTTACTTACTATTTGTTTGCGTGACAACGCTGAACCTGTATTCAGGATTTTTTACCCCATTTCAAATATTGATGTACTAAATAGGTGAGTTTGGAATTGTGTTGATCAGCCAGGATGAAGATTTTAACAGTATTTTTAGTCAATAAATACAAATCGTACTGAGATCTAGAAGAATGAACCGTTATACACGTACTTGAAATAGAAAATATTTAAAGGAACTCCAGAAATGTGAACAATATTAGCACTGGTTTTGATGTAATGATATCGTTCTTGAGATTATAAAAACTATTCCAGATAAAAAATAAATTGAGAAGAATATCCATTTTGCAGAACGAATAAAACACAATTTCGCCTTCGGAGAATATTATAAAGACCCTAATGTCTGAGAGTGATTCAGCTACATCAATTAACTTTGTTCGCACCGAGGCTCAAAAGGAACAGATGTATTAGAGCGTGTATCATCACATCATCCACTTTAAAATATGCGCGGACAGCGAGCTCTTTGTATTGTTCCCCGAGCATTTTCCCCAACATCGGGAGGGCGTCTTCCCTATTTTCTTGTTTAATCAGCCAGACAAGCCGAGCAACCACAGATCGGGCCGCATCTGCCCCATCAGCTTCTCGCCCGAGGCAGGGACAATGTCGGCGGCGGCGCAGGCGGAGACGGAAGCGGTGGGGGCGGCGGGGATGGAGGCGGACGTGGAGGTCTAGGCATTTCAAGGAGGCGTGAATCCACACTCGTGGAGGTGGTGATGGTGGTAATGGTAAGGGTGATGGCGTTAGAGGTGTCGACGGCGAGCTTGGAAGTGGCGTTGGTGGTGAGACTGGCAGAGGCAGAGAAAGAAAGGGATGGGACTGGTAATGGTAGTAATGGTGGAGTAAACGATACAGTTCAGTGAATTGGTAGTGACTGTAACAGTGGCTGTGCTGTGGCACCAAACAGGCTGGTGGTAAAAGTAGTGGCGGTGGCGATAGCAATGGGGGTGACATAAACGAGTGTGTCGTAACTTGGGCGACGTTAGCGGTGGTGGATGGGGAGACAGGAGCGCTTTAGAAGCGCGGGTGTCCGTGGTAGTAAATGTTCAACATTTGCTTCGGTGATGATAGTGAAGTGACGACAGAGGTTGTAGAGGAGGTGGCCATTTGTAGCTGCGGCGGTGTCTATCCTTGCAGTTGAGCAGTGGTTGTGATTATGGCACAACCATGGTATTGCTGTTGACTGCTGTTGTAGTTGTGAGGCTGGCAAAGGTAGTGACGATGGGGGGGCGTCGTCTGTGACATTGGCTTTGCCGGTGGCAGTGGTGATAGACACGGCAACGGCCATGACACTAGCTGTGCCAGTGGCGGTATCCATGGATAGAACGAGGTGTGTGTGGAAAATGTGTATGCGGGAATCGCAATTACGGCGGCGCGTAACGATGTCTCTGGCTCTGTTAGTGGCGATTAAGGGTTCTGTGAGTATGGCGTTGGCGAAGGCGGTCGCAATGACTATGACGCTGCTTCATTGCTCGATGGAGGTGTCTGGGGATGAGGCGCAGGCGGTTGCAGTGGCTGTGGTGATGGAAATGGCGATGGCGGTAGTGACGGCGAAGGCACTAGCCGAGTCGGCGGCGGTGCAGATGTCCATGAACGGGGCGGTGGCGGCGTGGCAGCTGTGGCTGTGGGCGTGCCCGTGGCGGCGGCGCGTGGCTCCCTCCCCCCTGCCAGCCCTTACGCATCGCATCGCATCGCTGCGGCTTTGCCTCGCGGCGGGCGCCTCTTTCGCCCCGACTTGAAACGCGGCTATTTTCCACTGTCAGGGCGCCGCCCTCTCATATTCACTCACGCATCGTCCCCGGGCGCAAACACAGCGCCCCACCCCCCACCCCTGCGACGGGCCGAGCGCGCAGCCGCGGGAAAAAGCGCCGCGGCAGCTCGTCACAACCGCCTCCCCCCCCTCCCAAGACTCTCCGGGAGGGTGCGTCGAGGGACTGGCACGACATGAACACGGTTCCAGGTTTAGCTGCAAGACGAGTGGTTTATTATGAACAGTTGGAGAAATCTGAGAAAATACAAGAAATAAAAATCATTTCAAACAGTTCCAACTTAGAATCTTAATATAAAAGTATGAAAGATGGAGTGATTTGTTAAGTTTGGGTCAGACAAAATGATGATGTTATACCGTTACTCTATACTTAAGGGGTTACGAAGTACTGTCAATAAAAATAATAAATGTAAAATTAGAACTATCGGACATAAAAAGGCCGAAGTATAAGTATAAAAGCAAAATGCCGATTCGGATAGCTACGACCGCCAAGGCAGTAGTGCCGTGTCAATCTCGGATGGCAGAATCGTGGTTTACAGTCCCGTCTTGTGTATGTTTGTGTGTCTGTATGTTCCTTCACGATTCATCCTCATCACCGTCATCATCATCATCATCATCTCTCATTCAGGGCTAAAAAATCCTGAAGTGTAAAAATGAATTCGGCATAAAAGTGTCACCCCCCCCCCCCAAAAAAAGTAACATCCCCTAAAGAATATGACTGCGCCTTGATGGGTACAAGTGGCGCGTTCGGTTGATCTTAGGATGGCCAATTCGCAAACAAAAGGAAAATTTAAAAAAAAAACACTGAACATAAATGCCGAAAGTGGGATTTTAATTATTTTCTTTTAGAACTGGTTCTTGTAAATAGTTATATTTCCTTAAGTACAATGTTTACTTAATTCAAGATTTTTCATTGAAGAGTCACTGTTATCTCGTTTCTGAAATCGAATATTCTTAGAGAAGATGAATGCATCATTTTATTCTTTTCCTTCGTCTAATACTATTCGAAGCGTAATTCGTCTAATACTATTCGAATGCTATCAGAAGCGTAAGCAACAAAAGACTAGGTCGAGACCTCTTCCGTGTAGAATGAAATTAAACCACAGTTATTTTCGTTAATGACGCGAAGGTTTCGTCACAGTAAAACGCGCATAAACCGAAGCTATTAGTATGTTATTTCTAAAAATAAGGGAAAGGAAATCTTGCGTATTTAGGTCGCGAGATAGACGGAAGGAAGCAAAAGGCTGGGAGCAATGATAAAACTGTAGATGTGACGTTCTACATAACATTGCAAAATATCTCAGGATAATGATTTTAAAAGTCCAAAACGTTTTTCCATTTTCCTTTATTCTATTCCATGAAGTAATATTTTGAATAATATTCAATGATGTGTTTATCCAGATTTAAAATGTGGGTTTTGTAGTTGTATTGAACTTCTGTAACAACTGAGAAGAGCGTAGGAGGTGATTCAAGTATTGCAAGAGTCATTGCAGTTATCCTAAGGAACGACTGTTACATTGCTGTGGAGGAAGTGGGATCGAAGGAACAACATAAAGAGCAATTGACTCTACAGCAAAGTTAGAAGAAAATGGATGAGAAGTTAGACGATTGACTGGCGTAGCGAGAGAAAAGAGGCTGAGGATGCGAGGCGGCAAGGGAAGAAATAAGGAGGCAGAGGACATGTTGAAGGCAGCGAAGAAAAGTGCGATGGCCGCGAAAAGAATTAGGGATGAGGCGGATATAAAAATGATAAGCTTAGTTGGATGCGAACAGTTGAAATAGTGATTGGAACCGGAGTTGTATTCTCTGACAGTTCCGTTTCAAGCAATTAGACTCAGTATTTGTCTCTTAGGATTGGCAAAAACAATATTTTAGATGTATTTTAATACAATTTTCTTACGTTAATGTAAGCATATGATTGAATTTATATGAAAAATTATTATCATACCTGAAGAGTTTTTAATAATAATAATAATAATAATAATAATAATAATAATACACACAATTTTGTTTCCACGGGAAATTTTTTTTTCATTATGCACTAAATACGAATTTCCTTCAATTGATACACCCTGTCATATGTCTCCAAAATAATATTCCTCACTAATTCATTAGATTAAAGACGATAGTTTTTTTTATTGAAAATTCTGCATAGCTAATGTAAAAACTATATTTGATTATTATCAGTCAAAGAACTACGGCTTCGTTTCAGATCCTTGTGCTCACTTAAATCATAGCGACGAATGCTTTCCGAATGGTGAAAACGGGGCCTTCGGGTACTCTGGGAGCGCGAGCGGTATGAACGTCAGATGTAGCGACGGGAGCGGCTGATGCGGGAAGGGAAGGGAGAAGAGACAGAGCCATGAGGGAAGGGGGAGGGGGCCATGAGAGCCCAGCGGAAACGAGCGCGGCGCCGCCACATCCGCAGCGGGGGCCTCGCCTCCACCCCAG
>BOPP01000020.1:6241137-6254017 GCA_017312745.1 Gryllus bimaculatus
AATATAAAACGTAGTTGTGCGGCAGATAAAAAAGATAATCGGAGAAGGAGAAGATGAATCCATTTGAGAACGGAATGAAACACAGATGCGCCTTCTGTGAAAATATTATAAAACGGCGCTAGAGTCTGAGGCGGGTAGTTTCAGCTACGGATCAGGGAGTTAGATTTGGTTTCGGTCCGAGGGGGCGGGGCCAAAGGAGGGAGACAGGATGGTATGGTTAGAGCAGCTGGTGGTATCATGCACATCATCACTTTAAATATGGGGACGAGTCTTTTGTGTATTGTTCCCCGAGCATTTCCCCAACATCGGGAGGCGTCTTCCCTATTTTGCTTATGTTTAATCAACCAGACAACCGAGCAACAACAATCGGCCGCATCTGCCCCATCAGCCTTCTCGCCCAGCAGGAACAATGTCGCGGCGGCGCGGCAGGCCGGAGACAGAAGCGGTGGGGGCGCGGATGGAGCTGACTGGAGTCTAGCATTGTCAAAGAGGGCTGAACTCCACACTCTGGAGTGGTTGATGGTGGTAAGGTAAGGTGATGGCGTGTAGAGGGGTCGAGGCGGGAGGCTTGGAAGTGGCGTTGGTGGTAGTGAGACTGGCAGAGGCAGAGAAAGAAGATGACTGGGAATGGTAATAATGGTGGAGTAAACGGGATACTAATTCAGTTAGATTGGGGTAGATGACATGTAACAGTGCTGTCTGTGCACCAAACAGGCTGGGTGTAAAGTAGTGGCGGTCGCGATAAACAATGGGGCGTGAACATAAACGATGGTGTCGTAACTTGGCGAGTTAGCGTGGTGGGTGCGGAACACGGCGCTTTTAGAAGCGCGGTGTCCGTGGTATAAATGTTCAAGCATTTGCTCGGGATGATAGTGAGAGGGAGTTGAACACAGAGGTGAGAGAGGAGTGGCCATTTGTAGCTGCTGCTGTGTCTAGTGACCTTGCATTGAGCAGTGTTTGTGGATTATGGCACAACCATGGTGATTGGGCCTGTTGACTGTGTTGTTGTAGTTGGTTTGGAGGTACAAAGGGAGGGGGTGGGGAGTGGAGCATGGGCGGGGGGAGGTGTCGTGTGTGCATTGCTTGCCTGGTGCGTGAGTGCGATAACACGGCAGATGCCATCCACTAGCGGTGTCCAGTGGCGGGGGGTATCCATGGATAGAATGGGGTTGTGTGTTGTGGAAATTGTATGCGGGAATCGCAATTACATGCGGCGCTCACTGCTCTTTAGTGGCCGGGGATTAAGGTTCTGCTGAGTATGGGCGTTGGCGAAGGCCCGTGGAGGGTCGCCAAGGACGATGACCTGCTTCATTGGCTAAATGGAGTGTGTCTGGATGAGGCGCAGGCGGTTGTGCAGTGCTGAGGGCTGATGGAGATAGCGGATTGCGGGGTAGTAGACTCGAAGGCACTAGCGACTTCGGCGGCGGTGCAGATGTCCGATGAACGGGGGCGTTGGGGGACGTGGGCAGTGGTGGCTGTGGGCGTGCCCGTGCGGCGCCGTGGCTCCCTCCCCCTGCCAGCCTTAGCGCATGTCGCATCGCATGCGCTTCGGCTTTGCCTCGCGCGGCCCTTCCTTGTCGCCCGACTGGAAACGCGGCTATTTTCCACTGTCAGAGCGCGCGCCTCTGATATTCGAACTCAGCTCGTCCCCGGGGCGCAAGACACCAGCGCCCGGCGCTCCCCACCCCCTGCGACGGGCCGAGGCCGGCGGCAGCGCGGAAAAAAGCGCCGCGACAGCTGCTCACAACCGCCTCCCCCCTCCCCAAGACTCTCCGAAGGGGTGCGGATGGCAACGGTCGAGGGACTGCACGCGGAAGAACACGGGGTTCCGTTGTAGCCGCAAGACGAGGGTTTATTATGACAGTTTGGGGAAATTCTTCGAGAAGAATACAAGGGTATAAAAATCATTGCAAACAGTTCCAAACTTACGATTTTAATATAAATATGAAAGAGCTGGAGGTGCATTGTGAAGTTGGTCAGACAAACTTACGAATTAGTTAATAATAAAAGTAATTTAAAAATCGAGTTTTTTAAAGTTTGGTTCAGACAAAATGATGGATGTTATATCCTTACTCTTACCACGTTCAGAGGTCCAATGCGACTTCCAATTAAAAATAATAAATGTGAAACTAAAACGTATCGGAACAAAAAAGGCAAAAATATTAAGTATAAAAGAAAATGCTGATTCGGGTAGCTGCGACCGCCCAATGCAGTAGTGCCCGTGCAATCTCTAGCGATGACATGCATGTTTGTAGTATCTCTGTGTCAGAATTCCATTCAACGCGGATTCGATCCATCATCTCACTTTCGCATACTCCCCCTCAAAAAAAGTAACGTCCTCGGGGATGAATAAACTGCTGGCGTCATGGCGGGGACAAGGTGGCTGTCAGGAGTCCGTATGATGTGCCAATCGGGCGACAAAAAGGAAAATTAAGAAAAACAACTAAACTTAAAGCCGGGAAGATGGGGGATTTCAAGTATTTTGGTGGGGGGGGGGGGGTTAGTAACGATTCTGTTATTAGGTTTACGGAATTATGAGTTTCTTAAAGTACAATGGTTTTACTAACTCAAGATTTTTCATGGGAAGTACTGTTAGCACGTTTCTTTGAAATCGGAAGGAATTATGTAGAGAATATGTTATGCATCGTTTTATTGTTTCGCGCTACGGCTGAGAGTTACGTATTCGGGGGGATTAGCAGAAGCGTAGACGAACAAAAGGACTGAGGTGGAGACCTGCTTGGGCTGCCGTGTAGAATGAAAGTAAACCACAGTTTGACTGTTCGCTAAAGACGCGAAGGTTCTCACAGTAGTATGCGCTTAAGCCGAACTATTGGCGTATAATTGGTATCCGTTATGTCTAAAAGATAATAATAGTGAGAGAAAATCTTGGCCTTATTTAGTCTAAGTCGAGGGGAAGAAGCAGAGAAGGCTGGGGGAGCAATGATAAAGCGTAGAAGAGATACGCGTCTACGGATAACATTGCAAGAATAATTTAGGATAATGATTTTAAAGAGTCCAAACTTTTTTCCATTTCCTTTATTCGCATTCCACTGAAATAATATTTGAATAAATTTCAGATGAGGTGTTTATCCAGATGTTGAAATGTGTGTTTTGTAGTGTATTGGATTCTTAACAACTTGAGACAGCGTAGGAGTGGTGATCTGATGTGAGGGCATTCTTATTTATTTCACGGGCAATTAATGTCCAAGAGTCAGCTGCCATTATCCGTAGAGGAGACGACTGGTTATCATGTACTTGTAGAAGAGATTGGGAGCGGGAAGAACAAGGAGAAAGAGCAATTGAGTCTATAGCAAAGATTTGAAGAAAGATGGATGAAAGTTAGACAGGGGGTGGGCTTGCTGAAGCGAGAGAAAAGAAGAGGGCTGAAGAGCGAGCGCAAGGGATGAAATAAGAGCAGAGTAGCAGTGAAGGCCGCCAGCGAAAAAGTCGGATGCCAACGAAGAGAAGAATTGAGGAGGGATTGAGAAAATCGGCGAAGTATACGGAAGATGATAAGTCTGGGAGTTGGATGCGAACGGTGGAAATAGTGATTGAACCGAGCTCTCTATTCTCGTCAGTTCCGATTGTCAAGCAATTAGAAGCTCAGTATTTGTCTCTGTGGGAGTGTGGCGCAAAACCAGATGATTAATGATTAATTTTAATACAATTTTCGATTTAATGTAATCCGAGGTTAAACCTGATATGAGAAATTATGGTAAGTCATACCTGAAGAGTTTGAATAATGGGAGGAGAATAATGAATCAGAGTAATACACAGCAGGATTTTTGGATCCACATGAAATGGTTGATTTTCATTAGTGCACTAAATACGAATTTCCTTCAATGCATACACCCTTCATATGTGCTCACAAAATAGATATTCATCCACTAATTCAGTTAGATGAACAACGAGTTTTTTTATTGAAAAGCTGCTGCCGGATAGGACTGAAGTGTAAAAATCTTATATTGATTATTATCATCCAAAACTATGGCTTCGTTTCAGATCCTTGTGCTCACTTAAATCTTAGCGACGAATGCTTTCGGAGGGGTGAAAACGGGGCCTTCGGGGGGTACTCTGGCGGAGTCGCGGGAGCGGGTGATGAACGTCAGATGTAGCGACGGGAGCGGCTGGAATGGGGAGGAAGGAGAGAGAGCAGAGCCATGAGGGAAGGGGAGGGGCCATGAGAGCCCAGCGGAAACGAGCGCGCGCCGCCAACGATCCGCAGCGGGCCTCGGCCTGGGCCACCCAGGCGCCCTGCAAGCTCTGGCCCCCGCGTCTGGGCGTGCGGCCGAGCCCCGCCCTTGTCCGACAGCCTTGGCTCGTGCCCGCACCCGACGCTTCCCGGCTCGCCCTCCGTTTTTTTTGTTTTTTTTTTTTTGTTCCCCAACTTCTTTTGTCCGATATCGCCGGGGTCTACGCCAACTTCCGCCTTCCCGTGTCTGCGCACGCCGTCCGCCATCCCCGATTGACCGCTCCGCCCATCTCGCGTCGTCGCCGTCCGTCAACTCCGCACTGCATCTTGCGCAGACTCCCCCCCGCGGACTTTGCGCCTGTCTCCGCACCGCCCTCGGCCATCCCCGAGACCGCCTCCCCATCTCCGAGACCGCCGCCACAAACGCCGCCTGAGCCAACTACGTCACCGCCTCTATAAACTCCGACGCAGCCTCTGTTGACTGCGCATCCGCCACCGCCTCCGCCAACTCCAAACCAGCCTCCGTCAACTGCGACACCACCTCCATCGTCTCCGTCAACTCCGACTTCGCCTCCGCCAACTCCTACTCCGCCTGAGCCATCACTGACACCGCCTCCGTCAACTCTGACATCGCCTTCACCACTGCTTCTGCCACCATAGCTGCCTCTGTTGCCGCCGCGGCCACCGTCGCCGCCCCACTGCCAACTTATAAAATTGATGATTTATTGCATTAACACTTCGAACTTTGGTTTTCAACTTGCTCTCAATTGAAGCAGAGCAGACATTCTTCCATTTGAGTACATCTCAAAAGAACTTATTCAAATCAAACTGAATTACTTCCGACTAAATTAAATATAGAATGAAGAAAGTTTAATTTACCTGTGCGTAAGTTTCATTGTTATGTCACCTTATTCATAAATTATGATGTTAGAAATGTCTGTTTTTAAACTTCTTTGATGATAAAAACAAGCGTCCGAATTTTTTAAGAACTTCGAGTCATTCGGCATCTCATTGCGGTAAGCATAAGAATCTACAAATAAGAACATTATATTCGTGGCAAAAGAAATAGTTCCAAGTATATGTATCCGCCACATTGAGATTTTGATAAGCATAAGAATGTGATTGTAAATTAGCAATATTTTGGCATTCACTGAGACAAATATAGGAGAGTGAAAAGGAAGCACTAGACGAAGTGTTTACAACAGACGAGCAACCATACTTTATGAAAGGCTCTTAAGCAAATGAGATTTAGAAGCAGAAAGAAAAAAGTGTTGGAAACCGAAAATGGAAGACACGATTTGTAATACCACTGGACTTGAATGGAGAAGCATATTCTCGGTTCGTATCCACAGAAACCCACAAACGAATAAATGTGTTGTATGCAACAAAGACAATATTTTAGCGTCTGAGAATTTGTGGCAGTCACTTTGAATTTTTGCAATTCCAAACCCAGAAGCAAACAAAACGAACGCGTGGTGCGGTAGCGTTGCGTTATTATAAATTCTGTCACAGAGCGGTTCACAATATACATGAAATTCACGAGCAAAATTAGTTATGAATCCTGTCATTACATTAAAAAGGTTTCATGTTGGTTACAAAATGCGTTTCTCTTTTTCCTTTTATTTTACACAATTCTAACAAATAAAATAGAACAGGCTGACGGCTGCTGGTTGGCGAATCAATGGAAGGAACAAAAGAAAAACTAAATGGCGTAATTAGATATCCTATTGCAGGCCACAAATACACCCCATGAACTCCGATATCTCTTTTCAATATCGGTGAGAGAAAAAACACGCAGTCAAAAATATTTACAATAGGTCAATGTGACTGAACAATAGATCACAATAGACCAATGCATCTGAAATAACACTTCTAATTCAGTGAAATGAGCATAAACGCCAAGAGTACAGGATAATTAGAAGAAATATATAGTTATGTCAAAGGCGGCAATTCAGGTAAAACAAAATTCCTTTTGAAGTGAAAGTTATAATAACATATTTATATTTGTTGAAGGGAAAACTACTTTGGACGCACAGTTAAAAAAAAAATCTTGAAAGAGCTGGCTCGGTGACTCAGAGCGAAAACGAGTTTGGCTCTGAGAAGGCTAGTCCAACCCCTGTGAAGTGTCCTAAACCCTACCCCTATCCTAATTCCTTCCCAATTCTGGCCGGTAGATAGTGACGCAGGAGCGCGTAAGAGAGGCGTACGCGGAGATGCTACCTGGCGGTCCTCATGAAAACTGACTGAAGACGAGACGTGTCGGAGAAAGTGAATTAATGGAGGATTACTCCCGCGCAGCAATTAACGGAGGATTACTTCAAAAGCGCGAAGCGATCAACTGGAACGTGATAGTACTGATGAATCTTGGAGACACGTTGAGTCTATGTAGACGAAAAAATTTTAAAAAGTACAAACAAACTAATTTTGACCAGTTTGATATTATTTACCCAATGATAATCAAGTTTTATTATACCTACATCTCCTTAGTACTGATAGACCAATTAATGGATATTGATTTTGTATATTCTAGTTTTCCAACGTTTCATAAAGACTCATCCCTCTTCAGGGCTTGCTTGTGAACACATAGATAAACATAACGTCTTTGGAGCAACCAGCAATATGGTACTTTACACACATCACTTAAAATGTTCAACTCTTGAAAAAGAGAAATTAGTTTCGTAAAAATAATTGAGAATGAATAAATATAAATCTAAAAGGGAAACAAAAAATATTTGACTTCGTGCTTGGTCATATACAATTGTTTTATATTGTTTATTACTACATCTTAAAAATACATTTTTTTTCAATTTGAGATTAATAGTGACATAAGTTAGATTCATCTATGTTTCCGTAGTTTGGATCATTTTAAGATTTTAAAATTTGTTTTTTACTTTTTGTATACAACTCTTTACTATTGCTTTGGCTATATCTTCTACATAAAGTGATTTTTTAATAGTTTTTTCTGAGGTCTTATGCAAAAAGCGCTATTCTGGAATAAACTGGAACGTGATAGTACTGATGAATCTGACCTTTGCAACTATGAGCCCGAGGCTCTCTTTCTCTCCATACGTGTGTGCGTACTGATATTTTCTCGAATGCAAACGCGAAAACACGAAAACTCTATTCGTAAATTTGTTTCTCTTAAAATCTTTCTATTAAAATCAAAACAACAAAGCAAAACGAAACCAAAAACACCACACTCAAATACGCACCCAAATACACACTCACACATATACATGCAAGTACTCACACACACACATACACGAATACATATCCATGCACTCTCGAGTACAAATATCTCGTCCCAGAAAACCCCCTGATAGGCATGTCAAGCCTCGCGAGGCAAGAGCTCGGTCAGCCGGAGTCCGGCGGCTGGCAGAGCGGGGCGGCAGGCCGGCGCGCGGATGGAAGGGTGCGAGCGAGCGAGCGGCAGCGGATGCGCCGAGGGCGGGGTGAGGGATGGGGAGGGGGCGGCGAGCGCCCCTCGTAGTGTTTTTTTGATGTATTGCGGCGCGGCGCCTCGGAAACTGCTCCCCGCCGCCGCCGCGCCGATAAGCGCCTGCCGCCGCCGCCGCAGCGCCTATCGCGGCGCCGCTTTCAATAACGCGTGCGGCGAGGGGTGCGCTTCGCCCGGTCCTTCGCGCGTCCTCGCCCCCTGGAGCGCCTCTCGCCTCTCGCCTCTCGCCTCTTGCCTCTCGCCTCTCGCCTCTCGCCTCTCGCCTCTCGCCTATCCTCGCCTGGCTGCACCTGCTCGCTCTCTTCCGCAGTCGCAGAACTTGACTGCTCCTTCCTGTGCCGTAAGTTTCATGGAGATACTTATCTTCCATTAAAGCCAATGAAAAAATACACTTTCCCTTCAAATATAAATTATTTTTACATATTAAACTTTATTTGCTAACTCGTAAACCACTCTCGTTTCGGAGAGTTTTTTACCGCAGTGGTCACGTAACGTGAAGAACGGAAGTTATACCAGATGAAACAAAGTGTTCTGTTCATTTGAGGATTTTTGGTCTAAAGAGCAATTAAAACAATTCAATTTTTAATCGAGAAAGCAAAGTGAACCCATAGCATCGAAGTTCTATTTGCATTTTCATGATAATGAATTGCTTTTCCTCTGCTGACACAAGAAGTTAATGGAGTATGTTTTATTTGCACTCTGTATAAAACACAACTCATTATTTTAGTATACTGAAATAAGAACTTTTCGGAACTCATTTTACTAGTTTAATGACAATCAAACTGTGAGATGGCACTTAGGATTATTGTGGTTATTTTGCAACATTTTATCTGTGAATGTGATTTTAAGCACAGCTCTTGAAAAGAACATTTTCAGATATGTCATTATTACAAAAAATGCAATGATATTTCTTATTTTTATAAATTGTTTTTATTTAAACAGAGTAGTAAATATGTAGAAAATGTTCAGTTTTACTGAAATAATGTATTAACATCTGTAACCTATAACAACTTTGAACTACAGAAAATTTCAGTTATTAAAGCCACACTATCCTAAGAACATTTGTGCTGGGAGTATGATGACTTATTTGTGTCTATTTATGATTTAATAGGTTATTATAAGTACACATTATGCACTCTCTTAATTTGAAAGTTTCGCTGAAACCAATAATTGTATGCTAAGGTTTATTTCTTTCTATTTTTCTTCGATCCGCAAAATAAGCATTTTCCTCTTGAAGTCTTCCGTGATTTGACTTTTTCTCTGATTAAATGTACTAGTCATATATTAAGATAGTTTTCGTGGAAGCTATCCTTTCATAGTTCGAGAAGTAATGTCTTATGTCTAAATAAAGTATAATTCAAAGGAAGTTTTCCATTTTTATTTAAACTATGATTTGTATTAGACACATACAATCTCCAGGTAGATAAGTTGATTATACCTTTTAGTTCTCATTATCATTTTTGCTTTAATCATCTCAAGTTTTCTTTGCCTTCTGCCAATGTTCTACCTCACAGTTGTGACATATTTCCTCCCTTTTGCACATCGACTCTCGCTTCCCAGTTCCCCTCACAATGCCTTTCCTCCAGCCACGGCCTCCACCCCGCTATTGAAGACCCTTTGGACCCCTTTCTCCAGGGAGAACGACAAAATTGGGGGTGCTTCCATCGATAAGAAATCTCGAGGGTGAGAGAGTTCGAGAAATTTGGTCTCGTTTGCAGGCGCACACTTGTAAATCAAGCAGAGGCTAGATGAAATTGATGGAAAAAAGGAGAAAAAGGAGAACGATAAAGAACATTTTCAAACATTTTCAAGAGTTCGAGTTTTCAAAGAATGCGTATGTTACCGCTTGCTGACCAAGATTCTCTCCTGTTCATATAAAACTACAGTGGAACGACATATATCAAAAGTATGTTTTCGTATCAGTTTGTTTATGATCAGATATCCTGGAATTATTTCCTGCTTGGAACGCATGAGAGAATATACGCCCGTGTTTTCTACTTTCGTCGATGGCGATCTGAGGACTAGAGTGCATTTTACGGTCGACAGAACAATGCGAACCGTGCGGTACTGGTCTTTGCCTTCACTTTCTAATTGGTTGCCATGAGAAATAACTGTAGATATGAAGGGTCTGTTTATTGTTTTACAGTAGCACAGAGTTGTATTGTCGAGAAACGAAACTGTCGTTGAAAAATGGGAAACTGGCGTAATGGAAGTCATACATATCACAGCGCTGAAAAGGAGGAATTTACCTGCTCTCCTGCTTTGTTAGGTTGCTTTAAAATTTTTAATACAAACGGAACACTGCTGTAATTTATCATTATTAGTAATAATAATAATAATAATAATAATAATAATAATTATTATTATTATTATTATTGACAACAGTTACAAATTTACATAGGTGTAAAGAATCATGACCAGTTAAAAATTAGGCTAGGAGTCCCAAAATAAAGGCACTGAAATTTTATTCGTAGAACATGATTTTTTCGAAAAGGGGAAGCTAAAGAAATAAATTGTTTTGACGTTAAAGTTGGGTTATTTGAGTAATTTCTATGTGTATTTTTCTGTAAAATATATTAGAACAGTGTTTGCTCATAAACGTTAGAATCGCAATCCAGCAGCGTCACTTATAAATGTATCTGAAAATATTTTAGCTGGCAAAATTTACATAGACTTTGTCTTTAACTTAATACAAAGTATAGTAATATAACGTTGATGAGAATCACATAGTAAAAATGTGAAAAAATCATTGTGTATTTGAAGACCACATTGCTAGTAAAATATTACCGTAAGTGTAAGTGCATTGGCTTCTTTGATCTTACACAATTAAATGTAATATTGGATTTACCATGTTCATCAATATCGTCTAGATTTGTCCTTCAAATATCTAGCTTCAGGTACGGAATATCCTGCACAAGGCACACACAAGAGAAGAGAATTCACAGCAATCGCTAGAGACCCACTCGCTGACCCACAAGCCAGAGTAGCCTTTGTGCAATAGCACGAATAACTTCACCTAGTATACGACGCCGATCCGGGCACCGGTACTCCAATGGGCGTGCGGCTAAACCGGCGTTGCCACATGCGGTAGCGGCGATGCAAGAAGCAACGGATACAGTGATGGCAGAAAGGGATAAGAGATGCTATCAGTATTGCTGACAATATTAGAAACCATGATAGCGAGTGTAGGGTGATTGTTAACGCTACTGTGAGAGTTTTCAGTCAGAATGTTGCTTGTGTTAGATTGTGGAGTGATTTGAAAGTTTCTAAGGATCACGATCAGAGAAGAGGCAAGTGTTGAAGATAATAATTGTTAACAGTGAATGCGATGAGATTTGTGATGGCGAATGACTACTTGTATTGTCAGTGGCAGTATTAAAGGTCGTGATATTGATGATGATGAAATGATGACGATGTTAGTGAAGTGAGAGATGAGGAAAGCGATGGTGAGGCGAGAGTGAGAAAGAGGTTAAGATTTCCATGTTACTATTGATGGGAGTGGGAGAATTGGAGTGGTAGTAGAAATAATTCCTGTTTTTGCTAAATGTACCGAAAGTAATTCAATTTATCGCCACCACGTACGAGCACCAAAATAAACCAAAATTACTTTACTAATTACGTCTAAACAAACTATTTCTAATCTGTAAACGGCATTTGATTCGTATTTAATATTGAATTTACGCTACGAAACCACTTTAAAAAATTTAAAATGATTTTTGGATTTTTTCTGGAGTGATTTCGGGAAGAAATAGGCTGTCGCTGCCGGATTCACACAAATCCTCTTGGCTGTAAGGGTGAAGCCGTAGGATTCTTTGCTAACGTTTCAGTTATCTTAAAATGGCCTTTATGAAGGCTCTTTTTTTTCATTTCAGCTTATTAGATGAGTCAGAAAGGTGGCCACAATTGGAATAAGGTGGCGGAAATGGCAAATCAGCCTAAGAGCCGTGGCATTGCCTGGGCAACCGAGGACATTTTCCACTAATATCTGTTGCGTGATGCCATGGTAAGGCTAAAGAGATAACGGTAAAATATGTTAGTAAAGGACGTTTGTGGCAAAGGGAATTGAAAAAACCTATGGTAACTTAGGTCACAGTGCCACAGACGACTGTGGCACAGACGACGGTGGTACAGACGAAGGAGGCACAAGAGATGGTTGCGCAATCGACAGTTGCGCAATCTAAAGTGGCGCAGACGACAATGGCGCAGACGACAGTGGCGCAGATGTTGGTGGTGCATTAGGCGGTGTCATAGATAATGGTGGAATGGAATCTATGCCATAGACAACGGCGGCCCAGTCGACGGTGGCGCAGGTAACGAGGGCGCAGACGAGTGCGCAGACGAGTGCGCAGACGACAAGGGCGCAGACAACGAGTGCGCAGACAACGAGAGTGCAGACGACGAGAGCGCAGACGACGAGAGCGCAGATGACAGCTACGCAGACAACGGCGGCGCAGAAGACGGTGAAAGCGGATGTCGGACGTTCCAGTGACGTTGGCAGTGGCAACGGTAACAAGCACAGCCAATATAATGCAGCATCCAGCGCAGTGAGGCGGGCGCTGTCGAGAAGGTGCACTGGCGGTGCTGGCCCGGGCGAGCGGGTGGGCGTCCGGCGCCAGGCCGCCGAGGCAACGCCCGCTTATTACCGTGACAAGCGGCGCGGCGGCGCGGGTAACGTACGGCGGCTGCAGGTGGAGGCGAAGCCCCGGGGGGCGCCGGCGCAGTGGAGGAAGTTGCGGAGGCGGAGGCAGAAATATCGGTGGCGGTAATGGCGATAACCTTTGTCAGGCTGAGGGTGATGACAACGAAGAGATGGGGGCGGTTACATGTTAAATGAATAGAGAAGTAATAACAATTGGAGATCGACATGGAAGAAACGTATTTCTCAGGTCAGATAACTTTTTTCAGCTGCTTGATTGATAATAGGGTAACGTTACTGTAATGAAACTAAGCAAAGATGTTTGTTAGGAAGATATTTATTTATCTTGTTCACAAACGCGGACTTTTAATGAAGTACTAGTATTAAACAACAAGAATGTTTGAGCAATGATATAATTGTGATATTTTATATATCATGGCATGTGTATCATTCTAACTGCTATATGTATTTTTATGTGATATTTAGCAAATAAAACGCGATAGGGAGAGTTTTGAAGCACCTACAGATATGATCAATAGCTTATTTGACTCTTCTCATCTCAAACATGTTATTTAATAATAATAATAATAATAAT
>BOPP01000020.1:6265822-6307600 GCA_017312745.1 Gryllus bimaculatus
CTCTCTCTCTCTCTCTCTCTCTCTCTCTCTCTCTCGTTCTTTAAACCATCTTTATAATTACCATCATTTCATAATAATAATAATAATAATTATTATTATAATTATAATAAACCAAAAAGTAACTTACAGTGCGTGTGGCATTTGTAAGGCGTAAAGTTAGATTTAGTTTCGAGAGGATATTTCGGTCTTTTACATCGCTGAGAAAGTAGACAAAAATCACGATTAAATAGGAGTGTCTATGGTATTAAATTATAACATATTTCAATCAGATTACCAGCGATTACAAAGAAGTCCTTTAAAAAGACAACCTAAATAAAATTAGAACACATACCATTAATTTAAAAGAATAATGTATTTGGCATGTTGGAATGACCGTCCGTCTTGGCCAGCTAGTTAACGGTGTACCATGCCGAGGCCTAGATTAATTCCCATGCTTGGAGGGTAAAAGAGATATACGGCGAACATGACGTATTCCCTTCACCGTAACTAGTAAACTCCGCTTGCCTGAGCTTTTCCTTGTCGCACAGCAAAGAAACTGAGTCGATTTGGAAAGCTTTAATTGTATTTGTGCCTCTACCTAGAATCGAACCCGAGTAAAAGAATAATAATTCTCGGTATTTAAATCTGAATTAATTGCAATTATTAAAATTTCCGTTATTATAAATCTGAAAGCCAAAAGAGGAAACAAAATTAATTTATATAGCCTGGTTGAGACTTGAAAATATTTAACTTCTTTTAAAAATATGCTATTTAATTTTGTTTCTTATATTTTCTTGTAAAATCCGATTTGGTATAAAAATTGTGCAAAAATTGTAAATAACTTTGGTCACTGGTTACTTTGTTACACTGGTAACATAAATAAAAGAAGTTCAAACGTCTGATGTAATTTCCAATTGATTAAATTAATTCTTCATTAAGGAAGCGCATTGTTACAAAGAACTAAACCTTAGATATGTAAACGGCAGACACACTTGAAGAATGTAAACACTAATCTTATTGTAAAATTCAGAATAATTAAATTCCTCTTAACTCACAAGTCGTCTTTTAGAAAAGAAGTAAAGCAGTATGAATAATTATATATTGTACACGGACGCAATGTTAAAGAAGCATACTTTTAAAAGACACAACAATAATTTAATGTCTCTTTCCTGTTCAAAAAATATCACGGCGCGGGGCAGTTTCCATTGTGGAAGCGGACTGCTTCATCACACAGAAACAGGTTTTATGAAAGGATTACTTCTTATTTCTGCACAATGGACGTATAAAAGTGATGAGATCAATAGACTTTCTCGAATAAACAAATGTAAAATTGTAAATGTAGCTTCACCATGCGCACGTTTTGTTGAACTCCCCCTTTGGTAAGAGTAGAGGTAAGGGCAAGTTGCTATTTTGTTAGCAATGCAGGAAAATCATACTTGCAATTCGTGTTCCGATGCAAATAAGTTTTCTATAACTCAGAAATGAAAATGACTATTTTTCAAATATTGCTAATCTTGCAATTTAAAATTTTTCTTTTAAACTTTTACCAATCTTTCAACTATTTACAGTTAAAATGACAGGAAGGGATTCTGGAACTCAAGAAAACATGCGCAGATAATCTTTTCTCCCCTACATCACATACATGTTTTACTATTTTTTTGACTGAATATATCTAAATCTGAATAAATCTAAATCTAAATTTAAATCTAAATTTCTCTGAAATAGTTAAAGTTTCTTCTGCGACGAAACATCCCACTTTTAAAATATATTTTTGTGTCAACATCTGTTTAAACCAAAACAAAAATACTTTCTGTCTTAGATTCAATAATGAATCACTTTTTTTGTCGACTTTGGTGAACTAAGAACGTTATTAACAGCAGATTTACGATATCTATTCTTTCTTCTGACTTTACAGGTCAGCATTTCACCTTACAAGTATCTAATTTTCAAACATTAATTTACACATTAATTGTTCACTTGTCAAGCGAAAAGGACGCTTCACAATATGCCAAATGTCCTCCTCTCAGAAAGCGAATGTGTGCGCACGGGGAGGAGAAGAGTGATCCTGCGTGCAGCAGAGTGCGAGCGCCGCGGCGCGCCGCCCTCGGGAACCGGGCGCATAACTCAGGAGACGCGCCCGTCCGCCTGGCACTGCGGTTTCGCACAGGTGCGCTATGGCACCGCCTCGGAGCGCATGCGCACGCCGCTGCGGCCAGGCAGGCGAAGGACTCAAACCGGGCGCTTGAGTATATGATTCCTGGTGCGACATTAGTCTCGTCTGTGTAGTGCAGGTTGTGCCCGGGTAGTGGCGGTGTTCCTCCGCTGCTGGACGTGAGATCCGGTGCTAATCTGGTCGTTGGCTAGTCGGTTTCTCACCTTCAGATATCTCCTCTAGTGGGCTCCACCCCAACCGGAACAAGCTGTACGTGTAGTGCAGGTTGTGTCCCGGGTAGTGGGGGTGTTCCTCCGCTGCTGGACGTGAGATCCTGTGCTAATCGTTCGTTGGATAGTCGGTTTCTCGCCTTCAGATGTCTCCTCTAGTGGGCTCCACCCCAACCGGAACAAGCTGTAAGGAACTGACGGATGTTGTGATGTAGTGCTCGCATGCGTGCGTAAGTTTGTTAGCGACTGCGCGTAAGAGGAGAGATTGGGAAAGGATAGGGGAAGATATGATCGTGCGTGGTTCGTGACCAGTTCGTTAGGGTATAACTTCGATAGTGGTCGCATTCGACCCAGCAACGCAGCCAATGGAAAATCTGCAACTACCGTCGGGATTCGAAGAACTTCCAGTTAACGATACTGCAGAGGTAACAATGCCTCTGAGCTGCCAAAACAAGTGAACAAGTATAATATTAATTATAATAATCATATTAATGATATGTAAGGTAAAAAAAGTAGATATTCGTCCCATGACAAACTCTACTACCGGAGAAGTAATAAAAATCCTCATCAAGGATCTACAAGAATGTCAATTTTCAAGATGCATGTAGTGGAAGCAATACTTAAAGCAGTCTTTCTGGATCACTGTTACACAGTAAGAGAAACTATTACTGATATGTCTGCCATTTAGTGTAGGAGATCCTGAAACTAAAAAAAAGATCTCGCTCGTTACTTGTTACTTGCGGAGCCGTATGAGCGAGACTGGTCAGAACAACACCTGTGACAGGTGAATGTCCCTTCCCGCATGGCAGAAGGGCATACGTAATAATAATAATAATAATAACAATAATAATAATAATAATAATAATAATATAAAAATTTCGTTTCCAACTTTCCTAAAATATTCAAAATATTCGTGATTAGTGCGGTTCCTAGAAAATATAGAGAAAATTTTGACGTCATAAAAACGTTTTAAAAACGAAAGTGCAAATCTACTAAAATGAATAAAATAAGGAACAAATATTTAATTAATTACACATCTTACAAAGTCATTTTTTCTCTTTATGTGTTCAGACAAAATAGTTATAAGTATGACCAAATTTGAATCTATCTGGATAAAAGAAACATAATATACTCCTACCAGTACCCAACAGGTTGGTAACTAATCCGCTACAATCGTCAATAATCCATTTGTGCAAATGTCACAACGGCTTTGACTTGAATCAAATAAAAAATATATCAAAAAATATGAGTACTTTTCGCGGAATTTCTCAGAAAAATTTGTCAAAATATTGTTAGAATACAAGGGGTAGAACTTATTTATGTAGTTTCGGAGGAAAAGAGAAAAGGTCAGATCAAAATTCATGTAAGGTGCTTTATAATAGGAATTAGGAGTTGACCAAATTAGTCGCCTAATTTAGAATAAGATAATTTGAAGTGAAGTAAGGACTAATTTAAGGTTTAAACAGTTTATCAATAATAAAATCTAAACCAAGTCACGTCATTCTAATTTCATTCTATCGATCAGTCATTTAATTGGAACTGCCAATCGCATCCACCTATGTGCTCAATGGTTCCTTTCTCGTTCGAAATACATTGTGTATTCAAGAAGAAGGCCACATAAAAAGACCAACCCTCTTCTTTATGACTTGCGCCAGCCACAAACGCAAGAGACACAAAAAGGAAGGATTGCAATCAACTCTACAAATACCGGACTAAAATGTTCACTCACAAAATGAAGACCGCAAAATCCACCCTACCTGAAAATAGATGAGAATGAAATATCTTAGAAAAGTGAACAAATAAAGTATCTCAAAGTATTGTTAGATAAGAAACTTTCCTATTCCTGATAAGAAACCACATCACCCCGCCCCTACACCCCGCCAGCACACCCCACTCCTACACCCCACCCCTACACTTAACCCACCACTACACCCCGCCTGTTAGACCCCCGAATTCAGGGCGGTCACCAGTGGATTCCCCGGAAACATCTCGGCATCATTTCGGCCTCGGCTAAAGGCTGTTTCAAAATTCCACTGCCCAGTGTGGGATTTCCTCGTTGGAATCGTTTAGTTGGAGATGGTCTCGGAGAATTTGTTACACGCCCTGCTGCCGCCCTGGAATTAGGTGCGATGTCCTGTCACGTTTCGTGAGTCGGTGTGCTATTTAGTGGGTTGTTTGTTCGCTTGATGGTACTGTATCTTATCAGATCCAGATCAGATTTTGTAGAGAAATAATCATTGTCAAGGGTATTGCCGTTTAAACTTTCTTCTATTGCTTCTTTTAATCTACGTCTCAGGAAAACAGGTGGTATTCAGGTTCTTTATATGCATGTTCTTAAATTTTTTCTGCAGTTACTTTTTATAATCTAATTCGTTGAAAGAGAAATGAGATTTTCGTATTATGAAAGATGTGTAAATATTATTTTACAAGGATCTGCAAAACATCAAAGCTTATCAAAGAAAGGTCTAGTAATTTTATACTGATTTAGAGAAACTTTCCGTTCATGATAAAAGCTATTATTTTTATATATTTTGACAAACATTGTAAACTTCTTTGGAAGAGTTGATTTACATTGGCTTTTCTATTTATTCTCGTACGCTCTAAGGTCTATCAAGGGATTTCAGTTTTACATGCTGAAGTTTTGGGATTTAGGCATTCCTTGACAAATTGAGGCTAAATAACACTGGTTCATTTTATTAATTAGTTTTGTTTTAGATGCTGTTGAATATTAATATTAATTTTGGGGAATACTCTGTTATAATTGCCCTGTCGAGCAATATGAAGGAAAATATTCTACACGAAATTATTAGTTTAGAGAGGTTTAAGGATCTCCCTATTTTTAGATAGGGAGGATTTTGCGGTCTTCTAAAAGTGAACATTATGGTCTGGCATTTTTACGAGTTGATTTCAATTTTACATTTTTGTGTCTATTGCGTTAGGATGTAAAGATTATTTCGGACTCTTTTGTATGCCAAGTAAATATCTGTCCTTCTGTGTAAGATACTTCTGTGTTCTGTGTGTATCGTCAGGAAGAAGGGCAGTTTACCCGTTGGAGAATTAGGGTATATCACTCAGGAAGATTTCATCTCACTTAAATATTGGGAGTGTTATTTGTTCATTTTTCCAAGGTATTTGTAGTAGTATTTGCTTGTGAAATAAAGTGAGTGCTAGAATATAGAGTGCCTGACGTGTAAAATATATTATACGTATATAATCGTCAAATCACGGAAAATATGTGCCTAAATCTCAGTAGATATCTATGTTAAAAACGATATGTTAATAATCGAAACCAACAATTGGTTATTTTTCAAAAACTAAAATTAATGAGAAAATAGCAGTTTGCTTTTGAGAAATGAATTGTTTCAATGAAACATCGGTATCTTGAAGTCAAAGCGCACTGACAAAACTCGAAATTTGGACACATTGAGCATAGTGAGCATAATAAACAAGATGTGAAAGAAACACAATTCAAATATCAAGTAATTTTAGTTTTTCTGGAATTAGAATGATCGAAAATCCATTGAAAATATCTTCTTTTAAAGAAATTTAATTATTAAGTTTGAAGGGCTTTGTTTCTTAGCTGTTCCTTAAAGTCAATTGTCTGAACCTTCTGAGTATATCAATGTGGATAATGTAGTATGAGAATGGTGAACATAACTTCTCTATGAACCTGTTCCGATCAGAATCAAAACAAATGCATGCTCACAACCCCAGTCTGGCACGAGTGATGACGCGACAACGCTTCCCTCGGCCCCCTGAGTTGTAGGACATGGCGTCCACCCACAAATTTATGTCCAACCGCTACGCAGACAAGGCCAGACGAGGATGCGTTGTTATTTATAGCAAGAAAACGGACCCTGTCCTTTTTAACAAGCCTTTCGTGTACCTTGGACCGCATATACATCGTCTACACACCTGCCTTACAATCCGAATTGCAGTGTATGAGCCTTTGTAATAGTGTAATGCTGTAATGTTTGTAAGCTATTGGAATATACTGCCATTTCATACCTTAATTCAACAATTTTATTTCACCTTTTTTATGTAGATTAAAAATGTAAAATTGATAAAACATTCAGAACAATATTCCACGGTCGAATGAATAGTAGTACAAGCTATTCATCTTATTTGAAAGTTTCCTACAAAGCGAATAAAGAAAAAGATTGTTCCTGAAAATTCCAAGTCAATGAGCAGTAACAGTACATTTAAATAAATACTTACTATAAAATGAGTTACTTCTAAAGTGTCAGCAATACGTTTCAGTCAGCACAGATTTTCCAACATTTCAAAATTATTTTATTCAAAATAATTTCAAATATAAGAATGAAAGAACTATTTACAGTACAAGTATCAACATCCTTCAAAAAATGAAAACAGCATCAATCCAACGTTAGGATAGGACGAATAAGCAAAAGATACCCGATGTAACGGTATAAAGAGTACAATAATACGCTTGTGAATGTCCACCTCCCTGCGCGAGGCTTCTTCCCTCAAATAAACCGTAAAATACCTTTTAAATATTCTTTACGATCGTGACCGTTAACCCCGCACGCACCCGCCGTTCGATTGTTCCCACTTCAAAGGCGGAGCCGCTTTCCCAGGGCTGATGCGGCGTGGGGCGGGGCGGAGGCGGGGCCTGCGCAGGGCGGCAGAGGGCGCGACCGCCGGGGGCAAGACCGCCCGCGGCGCCGCGCCCGGGAAAAATAAGAACTACCGAGGGGCGGGGCGGGCCTGGCCGGGCCGCGCCGGGCGCCGCCATGAGACTAACCATATGGCCCCGCGCGGCGCTGTGCGGTGCAGTAAGGGGCGGTGCGATGGCGCGCGGCGCCGTATGTTAATATCCCGCCCAGACACCGCCTCTATATCACGTTTATTTTTTAATATTCAAGATTAACAACTCATTCCCCCAAAATTAAAGTTACAAGATGGATCCGAGCGCCGCGGTCCTGCGTATTGGGAGGATCGAGGAGCGATAAACTCTGGTTTACGACCTGGGGGCGGCGGCGGCGGCGGCGGACGCGTAGGCGGAGGCGGCGGCAGTGCTGTATGGCTGGCTACGCGGCGCCTCCCTCGACGGAGAAGCTCCTCCAACATTCCTCTTTAGGGAGCTGCTCTGAGGCTTCCACGGAACCTCCACCCCAACTTTCTTCTCGGCGTCTCCGTACGTCGAGACGTTTTATATACGAGTGCGGGAGTGGTGTTTCCTGAAACAGGACCCGTAAAAATACAGGATAGAATTCCAAGGAGGGGGAAGGAAACAGGCTCGGAAAGGTCAACTCGTATTTGCCATCGGAGGGACCGAACTATGATTTAGTGGGTTTCGTTTAAAAGATATTCCACGGAATTCTACTGGTGGTCAAACCTGTTGGTTTGCCAAATTGCTTTAGGGGTCCGAGGAAAACAGTATATTTCACTGTGAGGATTCTGTGACCTTTAGACAGCCGAAGAAGCGGGTTCCCGACTGATCACCTCGTTTGCTTGCGTAGTCTTAAGCGAGCTGCGAGCCGCCCGGGAGCTGTGTGGATCTGATGCAGAGGAGGAGTGGGAGTGCGCGTCTTACTGCGGAGATTGATATGAGAAGTAAGCGGATCTTGCCTTATGCGGCTCTCCTGCACTCGCGCGGGACGGCTGCTGTGCCGCTGAACGGAACACTCAGTACGCGTCACCCACGTTAAAATAACACGCTACCTAATAATGCTCGATTTAAACATGTTAAGATACTGTGTTTATGAAGAAATTTCAATTTCAGAAAGAAATAACATTATATTTTACGGCCCATAAATATTTTTACATCAATGGAATTTCAGTGACGAACTGTCATCTACAATTGTAATATTTCTTCATATTATTATTATTATTATTATTGACATTCATGATTATCGATTCAAATTTATATTACACTTATTTTTAAAAATACTAGAAGTAACAGAAGAAGTATAATGTATTCTCATGAATATCTCTTCTTTTATGAAGAACGATAATATCATTTCATTTCTGCTTTCCTCGCCATCTTTAAAATTCTCTATAAAAATCGCATGAAAATGTTTGTAATGAGAAAATGGTCCTTCTTCCTTTTTACTCTAGCAAGAAGGTTCATGTATTACTGAAGAAACTGACACAGTATGACATTTTGAGAACACAACATTTTAAGAAGGTCCCATCTAATACGAGTAGATGTTTTTAAAAATATCGCTTACACTATAAATCATTTCATTTTCCGATTACTACTTTTATAATGAAGCACCAATCCGTTCCAGAATCAGTGACTCAGTCAGCATTTTCTTCCATACTTTTAAAGACATGCGAATCCGTTCACCTACTGAATGTGCTTTTACTAAAGTAGGACACCGTATACAAGTAAGAAGATCCATTTGTACTGAAGGATCAGAATTTCCTCCCAAGAACAGAGCTAGTTCATGATTTCATGCTCCCGTGTAAGGAACACGTTGTTCGATGCTATTGATACTCGAGCGACCTACATTAATACATTACCTACATTAATACTCGAACGACCAGGATGTCCCTATCCGTGCATGAATGGCGTTTCGACACCTCAGTATTTTCAGCTGGTTGTGGCACGATAAAATTGGTATTTTTGTTTTGAGTGGTTTCATTATTTTCTTAACTTACTTGAAAAGTTTCTTCATGTGTTTTCAAAAAATCATTACGAATATCTTGCTGGAGCCTACAGAAATGTTAGCTGAATTCAGACTGATGCTACAAATATTTTAGAATCTTAGAGTAATGGAAGAATATCAAAATGACATGCGTAAAGGAAGTAAAGTGTTAAATTTTTTTTAATTAAAAAATATTATACCAACGAAATTAATCCAAAAGTGATGGAGACTTGTAAAATGTTGTGATTAAATAAAAAAATATATTACAAGATAAAATACAGCATGAGATGAAATAACACTCTTGAGCGTCATAGTCTCTTGGCAATCAATACGCTCTCATAGTAATTTGTCTTTGAATGCCTTCTCATGCCTATCAATACGCCGTCTTTAGAGCACAGAAACACTGAACATGTGTATCTAGAACGCGTATCTAGAATTATCAACAAACAAACATAACACACTAGTGGTAATTCAACATGGCCACTAATTCACATGAAGTAAGCATAAATGCGTAAACCTAATAAAAACTATTTACGTTTTCGTGCCAATTCACTACTTTTAATTCCAAATACTTATTAAGTCTCATAGTTACAATACTTCCGGCCTAATCCTTTCCTGTTGCCGACTTCATCAATTCTACTGATTTTCCGATTGCCACTCCAGTCACCATCGCGATCACCTCCCCACCTCCGTCCTCGCTACGTCTCTGCCGTCACTACCATCTTTACACCATCGCCACTACCTCCGTCCTCACTGCCACAATCGGCCCAACTGCCATCACTATACCAACAACACCATCCCTACCAGCGCGCACACTCGTTCCGTCTCCGCCACCGCCACCGCCATCACCTTCGCCGTGACCCCCTCCGTTCCCGCCCCACCCTCTCCCGTGCCCGCCACCGCCACCGCCGGGGCGTCCATAACGGGCGCGACAGGAGAATGGCGCGGAGAAGATAGAGCCGTTTGTCAGGGAGCTGGAGGCTGCGTCCTCCCGGATGCCTCGTGCTGCCCGTCGCCGCCTCCGACGCCGCACGCGCGCCGAGCGTCTCATTAGGAAAAGATGGGCGGAGGCACGCTTCTGTGCAGGTGCCCCAATCTGCGCCGCCAGGTTCCCCTAGATAGTGTACTTCTAAATGCACAGTGTCACATTCTATGAGGGTGTGGTATTTCTGATTGTGGCTGGAAAGGAGTACTGTATCATATACTTGTTTGAAAAAATACTTTCAGGAATGGAAGCTCAGTTTCTGAAGTTTATGAATGACGAAAAGAAACAAATTATTAACCTTTAACTCGTCAACTCTAGCAAAAAATTTGTTCGTTGTTTTTTGAAACATGTCAATCAGAAGGGATATGTGCATTCCAAATCATTATCCACCGAGTGAAGTGGTGACAGATTATTTTATAAATTTCTCCTTTTACGTAATAAAACATTCGACAAAATAAAACGAATTCAGCGAAACAAACTATTTATCACATATCAATTACGAATCGAGAAAAATTCCCACTTTTCTGATGCACAGGTTTTGTTCCTATTTCATTTCGATTATATTTTGCGAAAAATTGAATATTGTGGCCTTAGGATAGTAGGATGACAAAATGTAAGTTACGCTAATGTCAAGAACAGGATAGCGATTAAGAGACTATAAAACATTAATTATTATAGATTAATAATCAACAAAAAATAATAATACAAATGTTCAATTTGCATTTGTCCTACAAATACAAAGAAGAACTGGCAAAATGTATTTATTATTCTCGATGTGAAATTTGTGTTTTCTCTTTACCCAGCATGTCTTTTAGACTCTTTATATCTAAATTGTTCAGTCGATGTTGTTATTCTAATGACTTTATAAAACAAATTTTCATATAACCGAGTCCATTGGCATGATGTCGTATATTAATATCATGACTTCTGAAAAGCGTGGATTCTTACAGCACATGCTTACGCAAAGACGTACCGTTTATACTGTTCACGTTAGAAGTCACCGTTGACAAATCATTTCACTTAGTAGACATGCCCACAGGGGCAATGAAAGGGCAAAGAAGTCTTGTATATACAATTCTGACGTCCATACATTTAAGCATTTCGTGAGACATCGTTAGTATTGCAGTGAAAAAATAATAAAGTCTAGACGACACATTCCTTACTCTTTTTCATTTGCTTTTAATATAATCAACTGGAAACAACATTTACAAATAAATATCACAATTGCTTCAAAGATGCAAGACAAATAAAAGGGCCAATATTTTTTAACATTTTTGGATTAAGAACAGCAGATGTTTCAGATTAACCGTTATGTAAAATATCTTACTCCTGATCTGGTACCCTTTGAATACGAGATTCACACGTACTCCTTTGTTCTTTCCCTTGAGTATCATCCCCTGCACTGAACTTCGAGCAGTCCTCTTTTACGATTCGTTGGCTTGAGGAGGGAGGTCTCCATCGTCTGCTGATGGCAACTGGACATTCTCTGCAGCTGCTGTCACTGGGGTCCCGCGCTCCTCGCTACAGACTGGACATCGCCGGAGCCCCTTCCTATTCAGACCGAATCTCTCGCAAGGGCCTTCTGGCTCCTCGTCTCGTTCTTTGACGGCTTCGAGGCGCCGGTTACGACGTGCAGACTGCTGACTAAGGACGAAAGGGCCGTGCGTTTCTCATATTTCCGTCTACAAAACGCGTATATTGAAGGACGCTTGGGCCGCATATATAATTTAACGGCTTTCGCGGAAAGATGTGTGAAGGGGAGCTTTAAATGTAAGAGGGGGAAAAATGGGAAAGAGAGGTGGGTAGTGGATAAAATGCAATAATAAGAGTTAGGGTAGAAGACAAAGAGTCGTTCGTGCACACAAAATCTTTGATAACAGAAGCACAGCGTATGTAATTATCGAAATTTTCCGTGTTTGTAAACCCCATTTGTTGGAGAAAGAATTGCTATTGAAATCTAAATAAAGTTTGAAAATATTTAATTTGTAAATATAAACAAACCTTTTTTTAGAAATTATTAACTTAAAATGTTTGTGTTGCAAACATCATATAAATATATATGTTGAATTAAATGTCGTCAAATTTTCTTTATAAATAAGGCAAAATATTTCCAATCAATAACATTTTAAGTCAACTTTATCCTGTAATCATTCCATTGGTTGACGTCATTTTATGAAAACTATTTTATGAAGTTTTCGCACCATGTACGCATTTTACAAGAATTGCTCGTTTAGAGTTTCTTACAACGTTTTACATTTGTTATGCTAAATAACCCACAGATAGTAAGTATGAGGTAAATCTCTCCTAGCACGTTAAATACTTATTTATTCGTTCATGACTTTCAAATGAAGGATACATTGTATCCAGTTAATTTCATAACTTGCATGTACGTGGTCGTCTCTCTGCACACATGAATGGAACATCAAGCATCTTTCTTGGATAATGTATATCGAAGTAAACCTTTTAATAACAAATTCCAAAGAAACACATCATCATACTGTGAAAATAAATCTTGATTAGTCCTAAGCTTGACAGTTGAGCTGAACAGAATAGCAGTAATATTTACCATGGAAAGAGTATCTAAGTTCGTCGCTTAACGTATCATTAAAGTTTCCATTATAGATGACCATGACGACCTACTTCACGTTGAAGAACCGCTCTTAGATTGTCAATAAACTGTGACTGGCATTGTAACTTAGTAGCGACTTTAATTAAGTAGTACTTCATTGTATAACTACTTTCTGCTGACTGGAAACTTGTGGAATCTCTGTCGATTAGTTTGAGGAATGTGAATAAAAACTTTCCAAAAGTTTTCTTGCTGTTCGACATACAGTATCTTTCAGAGGCGATTACAAATGGCATTATTACATTTTTT
Organism: Gryllus bimaculatus; assembly: GCA_017312745.1. Lineage (NCBI taxonomy): Eukaryota > Metazoa > Arthropoda > Insecta > Orthoptera > Gryllidae > Gryllus > Gryllus bimaculatus. Next base: position 6,278,658 of record BOPP01000020.1, read on the forward strand.
AAACAATTTAAGAGAAAGAATTAAGGGAAGAGCAAAATAACAGCAATGCCCCGAACTTTGAAAACATTATTTTCATTATTCAGACTTCTTTTAAAATAATCTTGGCGGATTGACTTGTCTCAATTTTTTCAAAGTATAGGAGACTGTAGTTTTACAAAACCGAAACTTTGCTCAACTCACGTTGCCTGATACATTTTTTACATTTAATTTTCAAGCTGTTCATTTCGCATATTACAATGCCGAATCTTTAGAAGATAATCTGACGATTCCGATATTCAAGTTATTGAAACAATTTTCGATTGATATTAATCATCAGAACGGGAACTCGGTTGGTTTCTATATTTATATGCTGATATCTGCATGGAGAACCGAGAACACTCGCATTATTTCAACTAGGGAAGTCTATGACCTCTCTTTGTGTAGTATATCTTTAGTCTTATAACAAAGCAAATACAAATAAGTTTAAGAAAAATTGAGAAAAGATACAGTTGAGAGCGGGGGTTATAGTACAAGAGTAGTTGGACCCGTGTAAACATCCTGTTCCTTGTAGATTACTATTTTAAAACAATAGATTTACACTGAACTTTGAATGGCAAGCCACTGACTGTGTGTTAAAAAATTATACCCTCGGTATAGTGCATGAGCAAATATTTCAATAACGCTAAATGTTGAGATTAAATTTCACATAAATTCAAATAATCACTTTAAATTTACCGTAGAATTTTATTTCTGTCTATTTTCTTTCAATTTAATTTTACATAGATTTAGAGTTTCAGTCTATGACCACCCATGTTATGGAGTACTGGTTCTTAAAAGAGTTAAGCTTCCATAAATGTAATAGGAGCTTTAAAAAGGTCTCATTTTGTAGAAAACGGTTTAAGAAACATAACTGGAGATCCACCTGACTATCAAAACTATTTGCCCCCAAAACTCACTTGTACCCTCCAAACTTGTGTTCTTTTGCGACACAGAAATGGAATGTTAAGGATCTGACTAAACACATCGTTACCGAGTTAGGCGCAATTTGTTACAAGGAATGTGACAGTAATCAGTTCTATACATCATAACCTACAAATGTCTATATTTTTCGCCTTTCATTTGTTTGATCCAAGACTGGGGAGTAATTTCCTATTCAGTATTAGCATACTTAAAGGGTTTTGTGTAAATGTGTTATTAAGTATCATAAACCTTCATCTATTCTTAGCGTGTTATATTGAGAGAGCATACGTCGATAAATCCTCTAGCGAACGTAAGGGCGCCGATTCAAGCGTTGGCCCATACGAGGCAAGTTCTGTCATGACTCCGACCGCTGAAGCGCAATGAACTTAGTATAGTTCATTTTCATTTACAGAGCAAGGGGATTACAGACGAAGTTCAGAAAAAATAAATCGTTTTAAAACACACGTCGAAGGTGACGACTCGTGCAGCAACGAAGAGCGCCGACCGTCCGGTAACACGAGCGGAGCGCGGTGCATGCTGGCGCTACGCAACACCTCCGCGAGGCGGCGCGGCGGCCTTCCGCAACTGGAGGCACGCGCCCGCCCGCCCGCCCGCCCCGCCCTGCCCCGCCCCCTCTCCCGCCCCGCCTCTCCCCGCCCTGCCCTCCCCGCCCGCCCACCGCCGCCGCTCCGCTCCGCGCGGCGAATCAAAGGCCGCGCGCGCAGGGCGCTTTCCCCGACGGCGCCCAACCCGCCCTCCGCGCCCTCATCCATCAGGCGGCGGCGCGGCGCCGGAGGCGAGGGCGGGTCGCGCCGCGCTGGCCGAGTGGCGACGAGGATTATCAGAGGAGGGCAGACGTGGAGGTTAGAAACGCTCGGATTTCGGGCGGTGGCGGTGCAAGTTACGGCGGTGATTGCGGTGTGACTGGTTGAATATCCAGTAATAAATCGATCTTTGGAAACTGATCCATCCAAGGTTGCTACTTACTGTACTTATCGTGCAAGTAACTTTTAATCTCAAGAACGGGTGACCATATGTTACAAATAAACAAATTAGTCTTAAAATTCCAGATGGGATAATAATTATCCGGTGATCTAAAAGATTACAAAAGACTATCACTATCAGGGGCTGTGTACCTCAAAAAATTATCGCTTTTTCTGTCCGATATTTCTACCTCCCCTCCCTACTGCCAATCATAAACTGCGACTCCTTATATCTTGAGCGGTATGTATCGATCGTGTGTTGATGTGCATAAAACCGCGTATGTACTATAACATAACCTCTTTTATTAACATGCTTGTTCAATTATTTCCAATATCGCTTCGCTAGTCAAGGATTTATCGACAATATTTTCAAAGTACCGTATTACCTATGATGATACATTTTTGCTTCACGATCTTTAGTAGTAAATACATTCTGCTATCGACGCATAAGCTTGTACTTGAAGCACTAGAGTCTTGTAATGCTTTCACCTTACACAACGTACCTGCCATTTGGAAAAGAGCATAAAAATAATGACGCTGCGATTGATGTGATGGGATTGCAGAAAACATAGAAATTTGATGAAGAAGTGTAAACTTATAATAAAGCGTTTTTTCGAACTATTATTGAACAAACAAAATAGATTGTACATCTCAATTATTTGTTAAATAATTTTTTTTGCAACAGAGCAAATAAAAGCAAAATAAATGGCAAACAACCTCCACGTTTTCATATGTATTTTTTATCAATCAAGCGGGTGGAACACGTCCAAAGAACGTAGAATTCATGTTACACCAAGTATTAATTCTTATTCTGCTCCTCTAGTAGGAAGTAGTTACTCCGCACGTCGTTTTCGGCAAACGAGAATACTGCCGGCCCAAGCCGCCAGCGTAGCAGCAATCCAGAACCGTCGGAGCGGCGCGGCGCGGCGCGGCGCAGGCCGGCAGCTTTCGAGGCGGGCCGAGGCGCGAGTGGGCGGCGCGCGCGCCGCACTTTGCTTTTCTGCACGCCGTGCCGCCTGGCCTCGCCGGCGCCGCTCCACGCCACGCCGCTCCACGCCGCGCCGCGCCGCGCAGCTCTCGAGGCCGCCGGAGAGACGCCGCCGCCACCGCCGCCGCCCCTGTCCCCGACGCACACACACACACTGGCCCCAAAGAAACCCAGAGATGTGCAGAGCAGACAAAATAAATACGCGTAGAAATAATAAGTCAATATTTGGGCGAGAATAATCTATGAGTGGAGTTTGTAGTCGTCTGGTAAGTGAAAACGGCTCTGTCGGTATCCGTGATGTGGGTTTCGAATCTGCGTAAGGCATGTGTGCTATCACCTTGGGGGTGTGATGTGGTTGATAAGGAGAAATCATGTTATATCGCATACAAGTATGCATCATTCATCAATTCATCATTTCCAAGGAAATCAAGGGCCAGAATACTGCGCTTGACCGTTAATATATTGCTACACGCATGGCAATAGAATTAGATCAAGGTGATGAAATAGAAGAGGAAAGCAAAAGAGAACTCATTACATCAGAAGAAGCAACATGTGCGGGCTAAAATATAAAATAAATATTTTGTGGAAACATTTCAGCTAATACAATGTTAAAAACGATATTTCTAACTAAACATTTTTAGTCATGAAATGACGACAAAAAGTTTCCAAAAAAGTTAGGGACCATATTTTACAATTTTTTCAAAGTTGTAAAGAATTTTCCCTAACTTCATAAAACTGCATAAAATAGGCCACTACGAAATTGGTCTATATGGTCTACATTGGTCTACTACGAAATTGGTCAATATTTTATGCAGTCGAAGATCTTCTTTATCTTTCGTCCAAAACACCAAGACTTAATGTGAGGGGAAATCTTCCAGAAAAATAATAGTAAATGAGACATTTGCACGAATTAATATTCGCACACTTAAGCTTCCGGGGCCGAATCCATAAATTCTTGGCTATCTGGGTGACGCCGCGTCGTTGGCTGGAAGGCCGACGTTTTGCGTGACATGTCGCAGGCTTTCTCAGGGCAGTGACGTCACTGCCCTGAGGAAGCCTGCATCATGTTAGGCCCAACGACGCGGCGTCACCCGTATAGCCAAGAATTTACGTGTGGTTATTTTTTTATGCCTTCAATGTTTTTTTTGTTTTGTTTTTTTTCATTTCAAACGTGTGCATGGAACGCCCAAACAGAAATTGTCCGCTCGTGGTATCGTCTCGACCCACTGTGCGGCTCACGAGCCGCAGCTGACGAGTGGCCGCGGGAGGACGGACGAGGAGGCTAAGTCGGTTATTAGGCGGCGCGCCGGAGTGATGGAACGAAACGTGTAGGTGATGAATGAAAGAAAGTAGACCGTTGCCTTGTTCAACACGCCTGGTATTTGTAAACAGACCCACGAAATCATTTTTGGATATTCTGAATCAATTTGTCAGAACTGGTCATGAAGTTTCATCACGAAGCAGGCACTACTCGAAACCAGAAATTCATAAATGTAGATTGAAACGAATTATGCAGTTTTGAGTGTGAATAGTGAACTCAAGCAATTTCAGAATACTCCTGTTATTAAGAATCGCCTTAGAAGTAGTTAATATTTATGAATTTATGAGCACGTTTATGCACCTCATTCAACTTCTTTTTTTAACAAAATCATTTACATGCGTCATGAACACTGATACACAATTAATCAAAATTTGGTGTTTTATTTTCCGTTTCTGTTGATTCGCAGTGTCTTATAGGAACTTCCGCTTTCTATTTTGGGATTAAACCATTAAAATCTCACAACAATATGGAATGTATTTAGTAGAAAATGGATTGGCTTCACGTACTGTCACATCTCTTGCAAGCCAGATAGACTTTTTTACTATCATCAACGTTCTTTCATCCGTAAATACATTCTTTACTTCCTTGCAAAAGTCTGTTTACGTAAGTTAGGGAATAAGCAGATGCTCTGGGAGAATTTCTTAGTGTTGCGACATTTCTGACTTTGTGTACGATTATCGCCCGAAGAATATTTTTGTTCACTTGCCACTTGCATGAAAAAGGAAACCTCCGCTCCTCTATTGTCGGATTACATTCGCGCTTACAAGAGGCAAAAAGAGACGAAAGGATTTCTTGCAGATCCCACTCTTGAGAAGCTTAGCACACGTCTGGAGACAAAATGGTAATATTCTATGTTAATAGAAAGTGTCACGTACAAACAATCTTAAGACGAAATTAGTGTCCCAAATGCGGACAATTAGGAAATTTACGGCGACCACTATGCAAAATAATTTCACCTCGTTTTCCACCAGGTTCTGCCATCAGGTTTATCTGCGCGTTACAACTTAGAGCGCGGCTGTATGAACCCACGTACTGAAACAAGCCATGCGTAGTACGTAATCGATAAAATTACAACGCAAAGCACTCCTTTCTCGAAGAACCAGTTTTGAATCTGTCATTTTCCCGGTCGGTGGCGGCGACCTGTAATCTGGCTGCGTCCGTCACGCAGATCTCGAGGCTGAACACGCCGCGCAGATTCCCGATCGTCTTGATCCGCCCTCGCCTTTGCAGGCATCAGCCCTCGTCGGAGCTGACGCCGTCTGCGCCCTGCGCTGATCCCCGCCCGCGGCGCAGCGTCGCGGCGCTCGGCGTCTCCCCGCGCCTCCCTGCGCCGCTCCATGCTGCTGCGCGTCTTCCTGCGCTTCTCCGCGTCTCTCCACGCCAGCACGCCAGCTCGCGCGTCCCCGCGTCTTCCCGCGTCTCCCCGCGCCTCCCCGCGCCTCCCCGCTCCTCCCCGCTCCGCGAATTTTTTGTGGCATTATGAGTGACATGATTTTGAATCTTTGTTTGGTTTATTCATCCGAATGATTACCCTTTACGTCTCGATGGAACACATATTCGACCATACACTAAACACCAACACACTTGCGGGATCCTCTGATCTGGGTTACAGGCCCACCGCTACAACACGTTCATGAGAGGCAAGGGACACGTTCATGAGCGGCCAAGTCACACGCTCTTAACAACCTCGACCATCCATATCGGCTGAATCTCAGTATCTTGCTATTTATTACCTTCATGCATTCTATCAATGACCATTATAAGCAAGACAATCCTAATTTTATGTAATAAGTAACCTTTCTGTTATAGCAGTTTCCTAGACCTGGTTTGATATTTGATGACATTCCCTAATCATTTACGATCATTTCTATTTTTACACTAATCCATTGTTGTCTAAACCTTTTATTGAGTATAATAGTGAAGTTAAATTACTAATATTTGTGCTAATTCTCTGAGTTTGTAATCGTGCGCCGTATAATGGCGAATGGCAGAAAAACGTATTGCGTAGCCCAGGTTAGGGAGCGACAAGCAGAAAGGGTCAAGAAATCACGAAACATGTATTCTATACGACTTATTTCTTCACAACGTGTTATAGGAAGTAATTTCCCCGAGTACTACACACTAAAAGATTTATTCACTTTTTCGTTACCAGAACCCGGAAATAAGCGTTTTTCTGTCGTAAATTTGCCGTTTTTGAAAATTTCTATTGATAATACCAATGATTGTGAGATGAATAGGGCAGTGAAGTCGCAATGTGGGGCAGGAAGGTTGCAATAAAGGATGAAGTAGGAGTATAAGAGGCAAAAACAGCGGAGAAGGGACAGAGAGGAGATGGAGAAATCAGGACTGTCGGTGCAGGTGGAGATTATCGAGGCAAGCGCGGAGTCCCCAGTGGAGGTCGCGTAGCGCCGCTACAACAGAGGATACGCAGAAACAGTGGCGGCCGCAATACCGGTCATGGCTGTGACTGCGGGGGAAGGGGGCGTGGAGGGCAGCGGCGATTTGCGGGCGCTCGCATTACGGTAATGGCGGCGCCGCGCCCAGGGCCGATCAGATAGCGGCGCCTTGGCGGCTGGCGCCGCGTCCCGGCCCTCCGCCCCGCGCCCCGGCGGCGGCGGCGGCCGCAGCAGCGCGGTGCGGCCGCGGCCGCGAGCCGTTAGCCATATCAATCAAGCCCTCGCGCGACGGCGCCCCGCGAACCGCCGCGGCCGCCACCGCCGCGCCGCGCGCCTGAGGACTGCTTTGGAAGGCTATCGGGGAAATCGCGGCTTGTAGGCTGGTTTCGTCGCCCAAAGTGCCCAATTTTGGTACAGAAAAAAATGAAGATAGAACTTTAGAAGGAGTGATCACCCCCCCCCCCATTCTTTCGTCCTCATTTCAAACAACACAATAACAAACAAAGTATGCGGCAACATAATGCACAGACTTCCCTATTAGTTTCTTCTTCCTTTGTCTTCGACTAGCTATACGCATACGCTTGCCAGCTACCCATCTATCAAATCCCCAAATACATTACTTTGAAATTAATAATTTTTCGTTTCTATTAGTAGAACGAAATATTATTTACGGAAGAAAATTAATAAACAAAAAACGTCGTCATAAATGGCAATTTTTTTGAAAAAAAATCTGGTTTCTTTTTAAGAAATTTGTGTTAAGATGTACTTAAATTTGAAATTTAAACTCTTTTTCACAGAAAAATTTGAGTTTTCGAAAACTTCATTAAATCATTTGAAGCGTCTTTTCTCACTATATATAGTGTTTACAAATTGCAGGAAATGTGGCATATTAACGCATGGAGAATCCCTTCAAATTAAAACTACATTTGTTAATTGCAACAACAAAAATTCTCCGCAAAGAACTTTACGTCATGTTAAAGAGTGCAATTACCCCTACCCGTCGAAATGTTTGAAGAAAAAATTTCTACCCGTTTCTCAGAAAACGGCGTTTGAGTGTTTGTGAAAATGCTGAATTTTAAGCTCATTTTCACAGAAAACGGTTGAGGTTTAAATTGTTTAAAGCACATCTACTCATAAATTCAATAATGTGAAGATACTGTCGCTAATATAAATATTAACGATGCGACAGTCGAGTCAAAAATGTACATTTTTGTATTTTTTGGAAAAACAAAGGGATAGAGCAATATGACTTTCATGTCATCTTGTTGAGTGCATTGAACGATATTTCTACTGAAATTTGGAGCCGTTTTCAAGAAAATCTTGTTTTTGTAATTTTTTTAAAACAGCAAATAATGCATGCAATATTGCTCCAAAACTGCTAAAACTTTTAAAGAACTATACATAACCTTAATGAAAGACCTCACTATAACAACAAATTTTATAAGAAGGAAATACCTCTTTCATTTTGTAGTTGTAGAAAGTCGGGGAAAAAATCATTTTCATTGCAATTGCAATTTGCATTGCAATTTTCGCATTGCAATTTTCAAAAATTTAGATATAACCGTGAGAATCGGACCTATATAATGGTGTATTTTATTCCATTTTTACACGAAATTGAAAGAAAAAAATTGGAGCCGTTTTTGAGAAAATTTGGAAAATATTCCCAGATTTTGAAGAAAGTTTTTCAAATTTGTGGTGCATTGAGTGGAGCCAAATCGATCGATAAATATCCATTTTGGAAAAAATTGTAGTATGATTTAGGCGATAGTGGTGTTCAAAGACTAACAGACGAAAGGACGTTTAAAAAAACACTTTTTCGGAATCAGGTGTCCCCAAAACGTATATTTCCGTTGAAATCTTGAAGTCGATTTTCCGCAGTATTACATAACTTTCCCTATACTAAGTATACACTTCGTATATACGCACGTATACGGAAAAGTAAAAATGTATAACGTTCGTGTACAAACACGACATTTGTAAATTGTCAAAAGAATAAGCTACACCCACTGAATAATAAAAAGTGACATTTTGGGAGAGCTGATGTACACAGAACTGAATCGTTTGTTTCGCGACCAAAAACAAACAATTCTTCTCTATATGACAACTGTCTTGTACAATTTACATTTCAAATTGTTACTAGTAAAAATTAATTATTTTCTAAACGCATTTTATCATTTAAATAAAAAATGTCGATATTTTAATGTGTCATTTTGGGCTGGCGATATGTCGTCACTTGACACAACAGTATATATTCTTATTATTCAGGAGAAAATGAATTTACAGTATCGTACAGTCGATGTTACTTCTTCAATTTATTGCTTAATTAGTTCATTGTAACGCATCAATTTAATTTCTTTGAAAGAAGTAAGATGATGAAAATTCAGAGAAGCACAATAGCACATTTTAGGCTAGCGATAATATAATGTTCTAGTGTGCATGCTAAAGATCATAAAGATGGAAACTGTTTCCCATCAAATTACTAAATCAAGAATGCGCATAAGAGCTACTGGATTTCATATTGCGATAGTTTTTTAAGAAAACGTTCGCAAACGTTGGTCAACTTTCTTGTTGCACCACGGATACGTTAAAGTTCATGATTATTGCAAATTTAACAATTAAACATTTTCTAATATTATAAGCTTGTGGGAATATGTAATGCAAATAAAAGCAAACTAGTCAGATTAAATTGTATCTTATGTAAATTTAAAAATAATCACACATACGCGTAACAAGGGAATTTAATATTATTTATAACCATCATATTAGACTATCACTTTACAGGCATTTTATCCAGTTTAATTAATATAATCGATCTTTAGATTATTCACTTACTTTTTTACTTATACTTTTTTTCTAAAATTGCATACTTAAGTCGTACTACATCAAAAATTAATTTTTATGTTATGAGCTGTGTTTTGTTTCGAAGAAAAACCTTTGTGACATTGAACTAATGTTATTTTGTCATCACATTTTACAACGAACATTGTTTTGAGCCAGCTGATTTTATCAGTTGAGTTTGTAACATTGTACCTAATAACTTCTCCATTAATCATTATTCAAGTTTTCCCTTGACGTTTCGTGGGCAAAGAAAAAAAATGGTGGTATGTGGAGCTACATGTCCAAATTGATACGAAATAGTAGGGAGTTGAATAGTTGATTAGCGTTCTGATACGCTTTTGTCTGAGTCGATTTACAGCAACCATAGTCTTCTTGTTATTATATTCAAAGACCGAATGTCCCATTTTGTATGTTCGCATATGTCATGCAATGTCCTTAGGTATATTATTGTGCGCACAACAGTTAGATGCCATCGCCAAATGAAAAATAAAAATAGATTTCCTTAAGAATAAATTAAGGTGTAAAATGGGCACCCTGCCAAGTAGCTCTGCTCCTTACACCAAACATGTTTCGGCTTGTCCATTATTATCGCTCGTGTTTTTGTTATTTATGTCGGCGGGTTGTCCGGCTAAGGACCGTTCGCTGTCTTGCTGACGGCGGCCTACGGAGTGTCGCACCTCGCTGAGACAAGCGCCTGCCCCGAAAAGGCCAGTCACTATGGTCATCTCCTTGAACTGCTCAGCATCACATCGATGTTCGATAAGAAGATAAGCTGTGCCTTTGAAGGGGATTGAACATCTCCGAAGCTAATGATTTGCTGAGGGACTTAATCGATGGATCTGCCTATCATTGTACCATGCAAACCCCTGAAGCAAAAAAGAGTATGTTTAAATTAAGTCGGCTGGCTTCTAAGAGTTGACAGGTGAAAGTAGATAGATTGTCATCATGGTTGTTGCTGTCTAAGGAAGTTGAAGTTTTTCTCATAGTTATTGGTTACCTTCTTCAATATGAAAGTAATTCCTCCTGACAGAATGTATTGATGAATTTATAACGACATCGATATATGTCTAAGACTTAACAATGATCTTACGTATAATGTAATAAAACCTAATACGATTTTTCAGGCGAGTCAATTTGCAAAAAGAAACTTCCCATTGATTATTGTTATTTCCCCAGATAATTTACACGAACTATTTTACGGTGTCGACGCTGAGAAGTTATAGAAACGATTAGAGGAAATGCACGTTACGATGTAGCTCCTTTGATTTTATCAGATCGTGCGTCGACGAGGCGGCCGAAGGCGTAGAAAAATTGCCAATAAATACTCTAAAATGTATTTTCGTTCCTTAATACAAAGTGTGCTATCGTGATCCTCATTAAAACCGCATTTTTTGTTTGATTACGACTGGCTGGAGAACTACAATTGACTTCATCAGTGAAATTTATTTCTTTAGATGACCATGCTTAAATATAACGATATGGAGCGTCGTGTTGATGCAGTTTAAACAATTCTCACTGAGAGCAATAAAAAGAAAAAGGGAATCTTTAAGATTTTGGACAAAAGTATACTTATTTTTGCATGCCGGGCAGATTACCTTTGTATTGAATTCGTACTAGAGCAACTATTTTTCTGTGGGCGTCGCCTAGGATAATTTTTCATCAATGTAAGGCAGTCTTTCATTCTAATGGAGATTGAAAGAGCTATTAATAAAAATATAAACCTAATTTGTTGAAATAACGTAACATTTAGTAAAGGAGAGAAGATTTTAAAAAATGTCTTCTGAATTAATTATATTCTGTTTTAATTTTCTAATATTTGATGATATTACAAATAAAATAAAAACATATAATTAATAAATTTCATTGACATGAATGTTAAAATACTCAGGGTCGGATGTACCTAGAACCTGAATCATCATTAGTAAAACACTGGATTTTTTATCCAGAGCATACTTTCATCAACATGTCCAAATATCTTTCTTGAACCTTCAGTGCCACGGTTTTGATTGTAAACCAATGATTCGGAAGATCGATGTGATCAAAATGGGAAATGACATGGGTGAATGTAACAGGTCACCGCCGCGAACATATACGGCCTACTTTCAATTGAGTGCACTTCTTGTCATTGTTATAAGCCGCAAACTTTGTGAAACCACAAAACAACCTTCCGAAGGCCCAGCGGGGCCAAGTGCGGCCGCGGGCGTCGGCCTCTTCGGCGGTGAGTTATCGCCCATAACTGCCGGGCGCGCGCCCGCCCCACCGCCGCCACAACCACCATCTCCACCTCCACCTCGAACTCCGCTACTGCCTCCACCCCCTGCCTCCGTCCACCCCAGTCCGCTCCCCACCCTCCGTCACATCCCCCGCACCGCTCCAGACGGCGCCAACAACCGTCATTACAATTGCGCGACTTTCATTGCCGCGTGAACAAGCGACTTAACTAAAGTAAACAAAGCTTTAGACAGATTGCAAAGCAGTTAGATTAGAGTACAACTGGGATAGCAGGGCTAATGTTACATCTGAAAGAAAACACATATTTTAAACAAAGAATCCAGAAGTGAAGAAGGGTATTATTTTCGGATTTGTTTTTATTTACTTAAAGGCGTTTGGTATTAAATCATAAGTGAGTCTTTTAGTCTATTAGTCATTACACAATGTTTAATATAATGAAGCTTTACCATGAAATTTATGTTGTGAAGTAAAACATTGTTAATTTATTATTGCAAAAATGTAGTACAAAAATGGCGATGGATTACGCAAAAACGGCTAGTTAGTTTTCAGTAACATAGATGACAATATGATTGATTAGGAGCAACGGTATATTGAGAGGAAGGAGTATAGGAAGAATCTCCAGAAACGCACACTACAAATTGCGATTGGAATGATTTAAATTAGACCTTGATGAAGATAGATGAATGAAGATAATTTCCTTAGTATTTGGGAAAAATGAGAGAGCAAACAAGGGCAGAGACAGTCACGTGGGTAGGGGTGGGCTAGAGCCTGGAGAAGGGCTTGGATTTCGCGAAATGCTTCGTAAGAAAAAAATCGGTCTGGTCAATATGGAGTGATCTTGTGTCAAATTATTACTAGCCACGTTCTCTCCGAAAGACACTTCCGGCGCCAGCGCTAGACTCAGGCGGTGGGGTGGTGGGAGGCGAGGCCGAAGGAGTTCGGAGGATGGGAAGCGAACGGACTCAGGCGAACGGTCACACGGGAGACCGAGTATTCTGGCAAGCGACCAAAGAGACGAGAGTGCATGTAGGTGATTGGGGGAGACAGGCGAGCGAGTAGAAAAGTGAGCTGGCAGATGGAGAGTGGGCAGACAGGCGAATGGGCAGTCAGGTGAGCGTGCAAACGGGCCAGCAGACAGGCAAGCAAGCGGACAGATGGCAATCGGGCAGACAGACAAGGGTAGAAAGGCTAGTGAGTAGGCAGGCAGGTGAGACGAGATTACACGCCAGCGAGAGAGTAGTTTCGCGACCGAGCAAAGTGAGAGGGCAGTCAGGTGAAAAGGCAGACAGGCGAGAGGACAGACAGGTGAGCGGGAAGCCTGACGAGTGTGCTGCCTTGCGGGCGGACAGATATGCGAACAGGAAGACAGGCGAATGGGAAGACAGACGAACGAGAAGCCAGACGAACGGGAAGACAGACGAACGGGAAGACAGGCGGGTGAGCAGGCAGTCAAGAGGGCAGGCAGCTATGCTGGTTGGTGCACGAAAGGACAGCTAGGGAGTGTTGAATGCAGGGAGGTAAGTGAGGATGCAGGCAGCCAGCCTAGCGGACGGATAAGTAGGCAGGCAGCGAGTCGAACGGACAGACTTGCGAGGGGCAGTCGGGAGAGCGGGTGAGTGAGTGGGCGGGCGGTGTCTGCGAGCAGCCAGGACCTCCTGACGCGTATTAAGACCTTCACGAGGCGCGCTAACGACCTTCGGTTTCGGGGAGACTCCAAATGGATTTTTAAAATTGGGTATGAATACGAAACGAGGCAGCGCGGCCGGCACGGGCCAAAGGTCGCGCGGCTTCACACATAAGTCTCTTCGTGAAAATGGAATTGACGATTGTTAACGCCCAGGAAAAAAGCGGTTTTTGGTGCTTTCTTCAATGATTCTCCGGAATGCGAGTTTTCCTGCCTACATCACCACCACTACTACCACAACTAACAACACCACTTTGTTGTACTTCATGGGTTAAGTGGCAAGAGACGTAAGGTATTCACGTTTTTATTGTCTCGTTAAAAATACGAGAGAAATGAAACATAAGTAAGTGGAGTTCCTATAAACATTTGCGAAAGAAACAATTCATACTTTTCGTTCATTTATTGACGCTTAAAATCAACACTAACAATAGTTCAAAGACCTTTGACTAATGTCAATGTATAATTGTATTGACCTGCAATGGATTCTCTTATACGTGAGATAATAATGAACATAATTCCGCAAACTATTTGGCTTTATCTAACTTCTATCATACTTCTTTGCCTAAAATATTGCCTTTATATTTTATTTAAAGAATCAAAGTTTTCATCCTAAGAGTTTGCCTGGACTAGATCCCTGACAAAAAATTGTTCCATAAAAGAAACACTTGTATAATTATCAAATAAAATATTTAATAATACAATTTATTTATGTAGCCGGTATAACAGTTTCTTTGTAACAACTGAATTAATACATTACTTCGTATGCATGATAATATGTGTAAGTTCAGTGCTGGACATTTACTGTTTTCTGACCTCCGTCTGAATCGACTACATTTGTCTAGATAAGAATCACACAGGGCAACCAGTCCATAAGTACAGTTGCTTTAGAGGCTGTAGGTTTGATGTGTTCTTCAGACTGAATAAGAACTAACCTGCTAAATTTCATCTCTAAAACTGAAATGTTTTTTTAAAACTGTTTATTTCATTCCTACAAACCATTATCTGTTAGCAATTGGTGGCTGGAGAAGTGTGATTTTGGTCTTTAGAATTAACATACTTTAGAAGGGGACATAAAAGTGGATAATTAAGTAGGCCAATAAATGATATATTTTTAGCTAATGGTTCTCAAGAAACGAAGGCACTCTTGACACGTAGTTGCTTACCACAGTGAAAAAGATACGAGTAGTATTTTCTTAATCAGAAAATTGAATCTAGAGAAAGTGTGCTCAGACGGGGACATGTTTGCAGGCCTTGGCGCGCGAGGTCGAGTAATAGAGAGATGAGTAGAGTGGTAAGGCAACAAATCTAATCAGTAGTACTTATAGATATGTTTGCATTCAATCTCTTTCTATCCTGAGGTCTTTTCCAATATTTCTGTTGAATTTTGTTAATATACTCATATAATTCTGTTATTGGGTGGCAAACATATTTCATGAGCAGTCTACCTTTCAATAACATATTGTATTATGTTTGTATCATTTTTCGCAAATTTTTGCTATGTGGTAGATGCACTACCTAGATTGAAAATTTGCCCCTAACAACAAGGAAGTAAATGCAAAAGCTAGTTATTTATTAGGTATTCACTGCATAAGCATCACCACAGCACCATCGTCACCATCTCCAAAACTGTCATCACTACCGCCGCCAAGGTACCAATAAGTACCAGCAATGAAGAAATGGCACAAGTTAAGTGTTGATTTCGAATCAACTTGTTTGGTAAAATTTGGCGTTTTGAGTATGCATCCATTCCTGTTCATAGATTTTACTCTCATCCTCATCTTACGAAAAAAGTATACAAAATACTTTTTTATTTACATATATTATTTGTCTCATTAAAATCACAATAAATATAGAAACATCGCACGTATTAACAACCGACGTCTCTGCAGCCTCTGACCGGGACGTCCTAGGGTTCGAGTCCCCACACTAACTAGTAGGTCGAATTTAGCCTCTGTTTGGAAGAAAATTCAAGCAGCCGGCTGATATATTTGGTAATTTTACCTTGGTTTCTCCTATCAACACCAGGAGAAAGCCGGAGCAGTGCCTTAACCAACGGGCCGCGGACAGCGCGCGATCTTTCCTTTCTCTTCCTTGTCGTATCTTCTCCCCTTACGTACACACACACTTACATGCACAACACTACTACAAACGTCGGGAGACCTGACGGGGGCATAAAGCTTGCCTCGGCTGGTGCGGTGCCCCGCTGGTGAGAGATACCTGGATGGGGTAATCCCGCAAGCAGAAGTACAGGTCATCACCGGATCTCACCATCGACCGGAGAAAAAACATGCCACCTCCAGTGATAATTCACTACACTAATGAGTTTAATGACCACAATCGACGAACACGGAAAGACAAAATAATCAATCAATCGCATTATAAATGGGTTCCTGCGATTCTTCACGGTACTTTTTTCTATATATTTCTTTAAAAAATCACCATCAGTTTATTTCAGTACAGCGTAATGATACTCCGAAAGCTCTGAGAGTCACCGGGTGCGATTCTTCAACGGAAACTGGCACTGCCTCTTCTGCAACGTTTTCCCAGGGGTAGCCCAACGGTGACGGATTTTTCTTTACTTCCACGGGTGGGTCGAATTCAATCGTTGTAAGGAGGAGAACTATAGCGGTCGGCTGTTAGGGTCAGTAGTTTTTCAAGATTTCTCTGACCAATGACAAGCGAATCCCAGAGCCGTAACCGTGCAAACAGAGCACGGACTGCGTCAGAATTTAATTTTTCATTTCAACCCTTTCTCTCTCTCTTTCTCTCTCTATCTCACTCCCTCACTCATTCACTCACTCCCTCACTCATTCACTCACTCCCTCACTCATTCATTCACTCCCTCACTCATTCACACACTCCCTCACTCATTCACTCACTCCCTCACTCATTCACTCACTCCCTCACTTACTCATTCACTCACTCACTCCTCATTCACTTACCCACCCACTCACTCACCCACTCACTACACACTCATTCACCCACTCGCTCACACACCCACCACTCACTCACTCACCCACTCACCACTCACTCATTCGCCCACTCACTCACCAACTCACTCACGCACCCACTCACTCACGCACCCACTCACTCGCGCACCCACTCACTCACGCACCCACTCACTCACTCACCCACTCAATCACCCACTCACTCACCCACTCACTCACCCACTCACTCACCCACTCACTCACCCACTCACTCACCCATTCACTCACCCACTCACCCATTCACTCACACCCACACATTTTTTCTAGCCATATACCCCCCGCATATCGCTAGATACGACGGGAGCATAGAGCATATTCCGCCTGAAGCGGTGTACAATTGGGAAAGATGGGTAGACGAAAAATCTGCAAGTCAACGAAGAGGACGGTGCCCGATCTCACGTTCTCTGGATGGAGGAAATCCACTATCTTTCTGGATATAACGTTCACTACATTTAAGGAATTCTGAACTAACTTGCTCTAAATACCCTACGTAGTTGCCGTGTTGAGAATCACGGCATTAAGTGCCGTGCAGCGAGAAATGTTTTTAGACAAAAACGTTTTCTCCTTGTTCAGATGGAATGCGCGCTACGAGATGCGACACCTGTGCCGTGAATTTGTACTCTCCATCATTTACAATGTGGGGCTTCTGAGGTTGCAAAGAATGATCATTTACGAGATGATTGTTATATTCATATGGACTACTTGGTATGTAATTGAGTAAATACTCTGTAAAACACACATTCAAACTCTTTTTATATTCTCACAAAATCCACTTCTGGGGACGGGCAAAAATATCTGATACCCATGTAGTTCGTAAAACGATTTACCCAAGTGTATTTTCTACACAACAACCTTTTTGATAAAAGACAAAATGGTGAAAATGAATTCCGAGAGTTTCTAGTGTAAGGTCTGCCAAAACCAGAATCCCACTTGTGAGACAAACGAGCCTCTCATCCACCTCTACGCAGCCATTGTGCGTTCTCTTATTCTCAAGACTCCGCCATAATATAATCGTAAAATAAAAATGTCACTGTCGCAATTTGGCAAAAACAAAATACAAGAATACGAGCACCCACAGACTTTTTAGCACGCTCACGCAGGGGGGCCTTAAATTACCCTTGAACGGTGACTGTCAACATCATCGCCCGAAATTACCGACGTAATGGCCCCCTAACGGCCAATTCCTGACTCACACGTCGCCCGCGTCCCGCGCCGTCGCGCGGTCGTAAACAGCGGCGCAGCGCGGGCGACGGGCGCGCACTTCGATTGTCTTGTCCGCCTCGCGTCTCCTGACGCGGCGTTGTTTTGATATTTCGGGATTCAGCGCCTATTCGCGAGGAAAGTTGGCTGGAGGCTCGCGGCGAACGTCGGAATCATGTTTCTGTCGCCGTATCTTTGTTCGGCTCGGCTCGCACGACACGTCCACTGCCGTGTTTGTGGCTCTTGAAGTTTCTACAAGAAACAGATTTCCATTTTCTTTGTCCTTTATGTCTGTTTATTATTGCTATTCGCGCCCGGTTTTGTCATTAATATACATAGCTTTATTATTTGTAACTGCCCTTGCTTTCGTTCCTAAACACACTGCAAGACTCATCAACAATGTCTATTGTTATTTACACATGCTTACTCGTTGTTATGTGTGTAACAGATATACTCTCTGTAATACATGCTTTTGTAGTTTGCGTTAGCTTCGGTCCACCAGCCTCTTCACACCGAATACCTCTAGCTTCGCCTCCTTCCTTTCGCTCACACTCGTTCTCTCTTTCACTCTCTTTTTTATTTCACCTTCTCTATCTCTCGCGATTTCTCTCTTTCGCCATCAGTATCACCCTCTCGCCCTCTCTTTCTTTCCAGCTCTCTCTCCTTCCCTCTCTCCATCTTACTCTTTCTGTCTCCCTCTTTCTTTCAAACCCTTCTTTCTTTTTCTCTCTTGCTCTCTCATCTACTCTTTATTTTCTTCTCTTTCTCTCCTTTCCTTTTTCACTCTCTCTTTCTCTTTCTTTCCCTCGATCTCTCTTTTTTCCTCGCTCGCGCCCTCTCTTATTTCTCACTCTCCCCCACTCTCTTTTGATTGTCCGCCCTCCCTTTCTCTCTCGCCCTCTCTCTCTTTCTCTCCTAATCTAAACATTATTATGATACAAGAGTGCGCATGGGTCTCATCACATCAGTAGAAGAGATTGGTAAATTGTTCACATTGAGAATGTGTATCTTAAAATATAGTACATCCACACATTTTGCAAGAACTGAGAACTCAGTTTAATGCCCTCTAAATGATGTTTCAAGAAAGTACTAACGTTTTCAACAAAGTCTGTTACTATAGATCCACAGTACCTTCCATCACACATGTTCCAGCTACAAGTATTTCATCTTCTCAAAGCTACCATCAGAACCAGAAAGTTTTAGCCTTGACACTTTGGCCTCATCATTTTCTTACCTGACTTATCCCGTGTCGACTTTTGAAAAGATCTCTGAATAACAAAGTGAGAACTAATGCATGCTTTAATTCAACGAGTACACATCTATTTAGGTTGCGGCTGTGGATTTTCTATTCTTCTATAGCACTTTTCATCTAAGTAAATTTCAGTCGTAAGCTACATTTTCTGTCATCTGTTTTCGATCATCCATTCCAAGGTAATGAATGAAAACGCCAGACATTTGACCTCTATTTTTACTGAGTATGGAACGTTTCCACTTTTGTACATACTATATTGTTTCCCTTCCTATATTGTTTCCTTTCCCCCACACCTAAAGGGATCAATGTTATCAGTAATATTATAATCCGTATTACTGAGCTCCAAAGCTGGTCACGAGTGGTTTATTAGAATAAAGAGACTTAACTCTGTTATTAATAATTCAAAATTTTTGGCTTTAACCTTATAATTTTGACGTTCATTTGACTATTTTAAAATATTTTAATTAAAATAATAACTTAAAATTATTTAAGTGGCACCTCAATATTGCTAAAACCCGTTCGTGATTGTTATGGACTTGTAAATGGCACAGAAAACTAACCCACTCACTTCTTAGGAGATTACATGAAATTTACATCCGAAAAGAGTAGTAGATGTTCGTCATCTTACCAATCCATCGTTTCCTACCTACATTGGGTACAGATATTTAATTCATAAATTTAACAATCGTCATTTGATAGTTTCGCAACTAAAATTCCACGTACAGTTTCCGCATATTACTCACCGGCTCAACAACCTCGCCCCAAATAAACCGAATGGAAATCTAATCATCTTCCGCGCACACGTGTCCCGTCTATCTTCCTCCCAGCTCAACTCCGTCATCGTTCCGCTCCGCCCGAATGCGAGCGACCCTCTGCCACCGGCGCGGCGCGGCGCGGCCCGGCGCGGCGTCCACCGGCGCGACCCGTGTCCTCGCGGCCCGCCGCTTAGCGCGCGCCCACGCGGCGCTGTAAATCGCGGCGGCGGCGGCGGCGGTCCGCGCGATAAGTTCCGCGCGCCGGCTGCTGCACTAAAGCTATCGCGCGCGACTGGTTTACGGCGGCGGACGCCCCGGCCGGCCGGTCGCCGAGGCGCGCGCCGCCGCCAGCGCCCGCCAGCGCGCTGACTCAGCCGCCGCCGACGCACAGTGGTCTCAAACATGCGTAGCGTATTCTTTTAAAAGCAATTGCCTTTAATATTCGTAGTTTGGAAAATTTAAAATGTAATTATATATTTTTTTATAATGTTCTGCAATTTAAAGCAGTTTTAATAAATGTTGAAGGTTTGGAAATAATAAAGCTTCTGTTTAACTGATTGTAAGTTGTTGTTTTTTTGTCTAATGAAATTAAAGTTTTTTCAATTTCAGTTTCAATTTCAATTTCAGTTATGGATTTGTATTAAGTTTTTGTAGGTTTCAAAATACATTTCAACATTCACACATGTATTTTATATTGTTAGTGCATTAATTAAGACATTTACAATTGTAGTGGACAAATCTGAATGTAGTTTTAAGTAAACAAGCATTATCGGGCGATTTGAAAAGAACACCGGAAGCACCATACGAAATGGATTATGCAAAGTGTAAAACGAACAATAATTAATATTGTGTTTTAAAGGTAAACTATCTTGACCTGCTTCTTACTGACTACTTTAAATTTCACGAAATTAGGATATGGCAAAATGTTTGTCTGGTGAAAGTTCGACATACTGAATGTCATTCTTAAACATAACGATAAATAGAACGTACTAACCAGACTTCGATTTCGAAATTTCAAGTTCAGCCATTGTCATCTGACCAAAATGTCAGGTTCTGTCCTATATGCCAATTACAGTTCACATATTTCTATTACCCACATTATTAAATGTCCATAAACACTTGAATTTAGAAATAATTTTAATATTAATAACTATACATTTGCCTTCAACTTCCAATCAAATTGTATTAAAATTACCGACGTGCCAAAAAATTAAAGAACTGGTCGAATTAATGCAAAAACCAAAATTCTAACCCTGATTAAACAATCACGAAAATTAAATTTATAGTACTTGCACTTGGGGTCGCTAATGACCAAGTAGTTGGTAAGTGCCGTAAAATAAATAAAAAGAAAGTGTCCAGTCCAATGATGATCAGGTCCTGTGCACGCGTTTAAACCATTTTCAGACTCGTCTAACCGTTCCGACAGGTTCGCGACCGTCTGTCGGTCTCTCAGTCCCTCCATTCCGTCCGCCAGTCCCTCCATCCGCCATCGTCCGCTCACCCGTTCGTCCGGCCGCCGGTGCCCCCGTCGTAGAGGCCGGCCGTCCTTCACGCGGCCTTGTGGCATCAGCGTGCTGGGCTCCGGGCCCTTGCTGCAGCAGCTGCGCAGGCCGCGCGTGCGCTCCCGCGACGCACCGGCGGCGGCGGCACGCGCCATTAAATCACGCGCACGGTAGCGCGCGCCGCCTGCCAACTAATGGATCGGCGCGCGCTGCGCAGGGAATCGAGGCGCCCCGTGCGACGCTCTGACGACGCAGCGCGCTCTGCCCTCGAGAACGGCGCCGGATGGCAGTTGTTTCGGCTGAAGTCTAGTATGCGGTACAACTTACGGAAGACTTTTAAACTGGTATTTCGCACCGCTTCGGCGGCAACTGCGCAGTTTGAATTCTGGAGGCTTTCTTGAAAAGTGCTTTCTTACAAAAGTGAATTGGTATCTATGTGGTGGATAGACTCAAGGATGTTTATAGTGAACGCGAGGGCGAGACATGAAAATCGTCTATAAGTTTTATTCATTTCTATCAGAACGCGTAACGTAATTTGAGGGAGGGCTTAAGGAGACCCCCTCCCCCAAGCACTCTTTTGTCAGGGTGTAACGTGTACCCTACTTTAAACGTTGTTTCTTTTTGATGTCAAATATTCAATGTCCTCCTCTTTCTGTAGCCCCTATCTTTCTCTATTTCCTTCTCTCTCTCTCTCTCTCTCTCTCTCTCTCTCTCTCTCTCTCTCTCTCTTTCTCCCCGTAAACTAATCATAGATTTCAGAGCAGAACCACCCCTATTGTGCTGAACACGTTTGTTCTGTTGTGCTTACTTACAAATAAAAAAATGTTCATTCCGTTTTGAACAGTTTAATGTGCATTTCGTAACCTACTTAACAAACTTCAAAAGTTTCAAAGTTTTAAAAATTTGATTTCCAAGACGTTTATAATTTGTCATACAATGAACACGAAATCGTATCACTAAAACCAAAATACTAATACAAAAAAATGTATAACAAATAAATGTAGTAACTTGCAGTAAATTAGGTATCAATAAAATAATTCAAGAGCTTATTTCCAAAGTGATGTACATTTTTCAGGATGGAAAATTATTCACATTCAGTCTTAACATTCAAGTAGAATTCAATGGGTATCGGATATATCTTTTAATATAGAAGAAGGGCAATTTTTAACACTATTTTTGAAGCATCATCAAGAAGGGTCTTAAAAAATATTGATACTTATAACTAAAAAACAGACCGAAATGATGATACATCAATTTGGAACTAAGCTCAACAACTTCTTCGGAACTAGACTTTTGTATTGTATAATTGTCAGTAACAAGAATTACACACTACAATAGAGTCAATAAATGTATTAATTAACCTTAACCTAATGAATAATGTAATATATACCTAATTAATCAGTAGACGGTATTATTTCCTATGTAAATTTATTATCATTGTTGTTTACTTTGTTTTGTAAATGACGGTCAGGGAACTTATCTCGGGAAGAATGATACGACGGTCAACTGTATCATTCGGGCCATCATGTGGCGGCATACCACAGATTTCTTCCGGGAAAGACTTAATAGCAGCCGTTGTTAGTGAAGCTTGCTGAATAGCGGGTGGTCATGCCATAGAAATTTACGGTGTAGAAAAGCTATCAAAACGACAGAAGAAAACTGATTTAACAGTCCGATGGGTTATCTCTAGAGACCTGGAATAGGTTAATAGATCGGCAACCGCAGGGATTCTCGTGAAAGAATACACACGCCATAAATTTTGTCCGAATAAAAATAAAACGACGTCACATCATCACCTTCTAGTTTGTTCATTCGTACTATACCTTTTGCTTCCTTATGGTCCTTTTGTCATTTTTCAAAGCAATAAAATAACGAAGTATTCTGTGTGAATATACAGATTATTTTCCTGTCCGAGAAGAGTAAACAAAAAATCTTACATTATGAACAACAAACAATTATTACAATTATTGTAATAACGTTGATAGGCATTATTTTTTGAACTAATATTGTTTAAGTAGCTAATTTATATTATTATTATTATTATTATTATTATTATTATTATTAGTTGATTCTTTTAATATTAACACCGTGAAAATAAAACATATAACAGATATAATATGTCTGGTTTGTATTTCATCCAAAGAATCAAATTGTGGTCATTGCAAACCTCGAAAATTTGCAGCCATTCTCAGAAGCTAATGAAAATCAAAAATAGTTGTGTCAATTACCTTTTTATTTGAACAAATGAATTAATCAATATTTGTTTCGTTTTTTATAGATAAGTACACCAAAATAAATTGATCTTGCAGATGAAATGTATTATTCGTCCACAAAAAAGGATGATAGATCAAGTATATTGATAAAGAAAACATGCGCGATGACAATTCGATGCGCCCTTTACAAAAAAAAATGTTTTCAATAAAAAAGAAGAAATCTCTGAATAAGCTCTAGCTATTTTTCGACAACGCAGAGTGTATAAGTGTGAGTAAGCTTATTGTCTCGATTTTGGAAATCTTGTTTACCAAAATTACATTACTGTTAATAATGGACATTATTTTATAATAAAATACACTAATATTATTGAATCTTTTTTTATTTACATGAGTAACGCTTTTTCAAATTTTGGCACGACGTTCGACAATTTGAATTCTACATTTGAATAAGAATGTCATTGAAAGTAATTCCATTGGTGCTTTCAAGAATTGTCACTATTTTTTAATTATCCACTCATTTTTTAATGATAATCATTTTTGTAGTTCGAATTTTTATTTTCGTAATTTATGTCAAGCAATTTCTTTAGTGTTTGTAACATTGGATAACATTTTTTCTTCCCTAGTACGCACGTTTCTTTGCCAGTTTTTGCTCATAATTGTAGTTGGCAATTCGCGTAATCAATAGCGTTCTGAATCTATAAGATTTTAAAGACAATTTTATCTATTTGGTCAAACCCATAGAAATTAACATATTCATGCCTAATTTTTTCGGAAGAAAGCTTACTGAAAATGAAACTGTATAAAACGCAACTGTGAAATTCACAGAAGCAAACCTTTTCCAGGATCGTTTCATTACATGAACGTTCAGTGGCATTATAATACATTCGATTGTCTTCAAGCCTCAAGAACATCTGCGGTCTAGCAACACCTGGTGCTCAAAATTACACCTATTGTCATCTTCATCACCAGCCAACATCATTATCTTGATTTCACCTTCGCAGAAACTCCTCAGCGGTCTTTCGATTTACAAACCGCTGTCACTTCGCGCAGCTAGTTTAACCCATCATTAGAGCCTGTGTCTTTCCCACACGCACAATGGGAGTGCGTGCCCGCGTGCGTAGGCCGCGGTCGACCCGCCTCACTCTGAACGACAGAACATACATACGCAGTTTACGACACTTTTCACAATGGGATTTATATCCAAGAGGCGCCCGGCTGCCGGGTCGTAAGTCGCTGCGGCCACCGCCCTTGGGAGGCCTGTGGCGCCCCGCGACGGCGATCCGGGACGCGGCAATTAGCCCAGGGTTTTATGGCCGGGAGGACCTGTCCGCGGACGCTCGTTCGACCTGTGCTCTGGAGCCCCATGCGGACAGAGAGCGCCTCTAAAAATGTACTTGGGACGCAACACCGGATGCTATTGCTTTGTAATAACGGTGGACGTCGTAGGTTTAGAAGAGTTCGGAGGAGTTGGAAGTGAAGAGGAAGGTGGACCATGGTATATTTATCAGAGGCAATGGTATTTATCGGAGGGTTCAATGCATTTCTGATGATATTTAATAAAAAAGTACACACCGTATAACTGTCGAAAATTCGATTGGAATGATAGTAAATGCATAAAATATGAATACAGATACTTCAAATCGAAATAATTAAGGTTCGTGAAGAGCATAACAAATTCGGCTTCGTATCTATCGTCTAGTAATTGAACGCGAAAAAGCAAGTAAAGTGACAAAAATACTTCAGAACATAACTATGGTAATGAATGATTAGTTGCAAAACAGGTCCTCCATGATAGCTAAACATGACCAGTCCAAAAGGCATTGTTAAAACTCTCCGCGATTCTAAATTGTTCTCTGCAAGGTGCAGAATTTTCTAACTCAAGAGAACAGACAATTAATAATGCAATAAAACGCAAGTAACTATCATGATATCTGCTGTAGTGTTATTCATTTTGTTTTACGCCAATTACAAACATTTTTTCGCTTAATATATTACTTTTTTGCATATTACATACATATTGTAAAGAAAGTTAAATAAGGCTGCAGCAAAAAACTGGCGATTTTTCTGAAAAAAATTCTTAACGTACAAGTAGATACTTGATACCGACAAAGTGAATAATTTTTGTTTCTGAACGTAGTAAATTTCGTCATCTAATGCGTTGTGTAGTCAGAATCCCCGTTTTGTGTTTTTTGATACCAACAAATTGGTTTACGGGTAACCCGCCGTTCTCAACTATTACGGAACAGAAAAATTGAGAAATCGTGAAAAATGTCACCGATATGTAGCAGCTCGGAATACTTTACTTCGTCAGAAGACCATATAAGAAAAAGTTAATAAATCTTGTTCCTGTGAACGTTAAAATACTTCTATAACGCGTTGTGAAGTCGGAATTTATGTTTTGTGGGTCTTTGGTTCTGAAGAATTGATTGACACCAAAACATCTTATCTGTGATCAAATGATAGCACCTAAACCATTCAGCCGGTTTTCTCCAAACGGAATCCTGATCGGTTTAAAGGAACCCAAAACTCTGCGAGTTTGAAAAGGATATTTTAATTTTTGTAGGTACTTTACACGAAGGTTCAATTACGTTTTCAAAAAAGCAGAAAATAATGGCGTAATGTCTCAATTACGTTGAATTCCCTGAGTTTTTGAAAATTTCTTAAGTTCAAAATTCATTTCGACATCTTCCTGCAACTACAATATTGAAGATAGTGATTTTATTCCTAATAAAACTAGTTTTAGAACTTTATTCCTAATAAAACTAGAAGAACAAAAAGCTCTCAAAATAATGATGCAAGTCTTATTTTCGTTTACCCCTTTTAATTTTTTAAAATCACATAAGTTAGAAATAATGCAAGAAAATATGTGCTGTTGTGCCCCTCTGGTTTCGTATTAAATACATATTTGAGCTTGAAGGATCCAATTGTGGATGAGGGAGGGCGAAGGATATTTATTCCTGCTTCCCGATGCAGCATTTTACTCAGATTATTCAAAAACAATTTCCACATTGATCGCACTACATCCAAAGAAGTATTCTCATTAAGAAGATACATTTTGTATCTCAAGTTAACAGCAACAAAAAAATTCATTTGTCGGAAGGACTTCAAACTGGCCTCTGAAATATTTTGTGGATCTTCCCACATCACGTGACCTTAGAAATATTTTCAGGAGAAGAGTTTATATGCTATAAATACTCCTCGGATTTTAGGACAAGTGTCTATTTAGTTCCTTTAGGAAATTGTGGAGGATTATTCTACATGTTTACGAATCATGAAAATATAGATATATTGTGAGCATCTAATAGTGTCGAAAATGTCCTAAAAGTGTGGTTAGATGCCTATTTTAATATTTTTTGCCTAAAAATGCCTAAACCAAGTAATTTTTGATCATATTACTCTTTTTACTTTCTCGCTGCCAATTTTTACTTTCTCTTCTTACTAACGTAAGAAGAAAAAGTGTTGTAATCGTACGCCGGATAACGGAAAATTTCCGACACAAAAACTCTTAGTGCCGAGCCCTGGTAACGAGAAAGTGGATAAATACAATTGCTAAATATAGAAAAAAATCCTCTAACATGTGATGTAGCCAAAATCCATATTTTGTGGGTTCTTGATACCGAAAAATTGATTGACGGCAAAACGTCTGTCTGTCTAAAGTCCGTCTACGCACAACACTACCGCATAAACCATTCAGCCGATTTACTCCAGAATTGATATTCCTGGTTCAAGCTGATGTCAGGGACCCTAAATTTTAAAACCAAAATTTTAATTTTTGGGGGTACTTTTCATGGAGTCCTTAAGACATATTCAAAAGTTTCAAAAAAATGGCTCGAATTATTTTTCCTGAATTATTTTTGTTGCATGTTCCAAAAGATGTTTAAGGGAATGGTGCAGGTCTAAGTTTCGTTAACAAACACATTTTTTTTGTAAATAGGAAAAAAAACTTCCAAAATTGGAGATAGAGATTTTTGACTCAAAGTCTGTTGTTCAACATTCATTCTTCAAAAAAGGTCATGTACAATTTTCTGAAAAAACAAGTTGTTTTCGAATTTTGTAATTGAAATTTATACAAAAAATTCTCAAAAACCGCTCAAAATTGTTTCTTTTAATTTTCTTCACTTATGTAAAAAGAGACGATAAAAATATGTTACTAGTAATATTTTCGGGTATTGCTCCATTTTTAAAATTTAAAAAAGCACATTTTAAAACTACAAAATTGAAGATAGAGATTTTTGCTTCAGACAAAGTATTTTGTACAAAATTATCTCTTCAAGAAAGGTCATAAACAGTTTTTGAAAACTCGAGTAGTATTTACAAGAGTAGTATTTGGTTTCTCGTTGAAATTAATGCAATATATAAAGGTTTCACACCAATTAGGGGCTCTGAGAATAATTGAATGAATGATATCAAAAATATTAATTTAATTTTGATTGTAATTTCCTATTGAAAATGCCAATATTAATTCTATTTCTGCTTTCTCGCACTTTTACTTCACTTAATTCTACAATTTGTATTCAAAATGTATTGATATACAAGTACATAACCTCAACGATCTGTCGACGGCATAATGGCTTTCATCGTTTCTTCATTCCGGAGGCAAATAATTCTTAAAGAGCTGAGTTATTCAGTCCATCATTTATAAACTTACAATATTGTTCAGTTTGATATCATACAACTGTGGAATGCAAGCAACACCTCCTAGAAACTTTATATCTATGTGGTGTTAGTACAAAGCAAAACAGGAGAGAATGTGTTTTTTTTTTAAATAAATTTTCAAATATGGTCATGTTCAATTTTTTGAAAATATGAGTATTTTGGAGGCTAATCTGGAGACAAAATAATGACCGGTCTTAATTTACTGCGCCGTAATTCCCGACATTTGGATGCTTCGTATGTTAGAATTTGTATATTACATATATCTTTGTTCTTTTCTTACATTCGACTTTTCTTATACATTTAAACATTAATTTTTTAGAATTTATTTAAAACCTATTTGAAATACTGCCAGCATTCAGGGAATATATGATTAGAAAACTACAATGACTCGACAACAATGACTCGGCAGCTAATTTTTGTGAATTGTGTCTTATTGTTGGGACATTCCCTGCACGAAAATCAGTTACAATTATCAAATTTGTGTTCATATTTGCTTGAAAATATTTGTTTTTTTCACCAAATGCTGTACGATTTGTAATGAACAGTATTTAAATTCTTGTATATGAAATACGCATTTTAAATAACTCACATGATCATCCATGCCAGTTGAATGATTGTTTTCCTTTACAGGTTTTATATATTCGCCAACTAGGGGATTATTGCCTGATGATTTGTTTAAAAAAAGTCATTTTTAAAGAAATTCCATTCCTTTGTGTTAGACATATTTTTGATACCATTTTATATTTCAAAATGTTTATACGTATGGTTACAATACATTACAATATTTATTTTTCAACAGTTTGTATGACTGTCAATTACTAATTTACTGTAATTGACAACATAGTGTTGTAATAAAAACTATACCTAACCTAACCCAAAACTGTTACATATTTACAGTATTTTAGTACAATGTACTTTCTGAAATTAACTATTGTGACGTCATGGATACTCACAGCGACCACAGACCCAGAGCTTTCGTATAACAATATATTTATTA
>BOPP01000020.1:6309394-6326646 GCA_017312745.1 Gryllus bimaculatus
CCTACTTCCTGTGGCTAGGCTAATCCGCTCCGAAGCGTCCCCAAATAGATGCCATGAGGCACGCTGGCTAATACGTTACACTATTAAATGTTAAAAAGTTGTAAACGTAAAAAATCTGCAAAATAACAAGCCATTATGTCGAAGGCAGACGTTCGCGCGCTTTTTAGAGGGTTGAAACGGAAATGCGTGAGCAGCGTGAAGTCGGCAACACCGTGAGGGCAGCGGGCTTCATTCAAATCGAGCGACAAGTTTATAACAAGAGTTCTTACACTTCCCTCGGTGTACTGGAAGCAATTGAAAGATACTCACTTCTAGATAATTCTATCTTTGATATATAAACCGGATTTTCATCAAAGCTGAAATTTGATGGATATAATATAAATATAAATTTTGCTTGAGATAAATTAGAATGTAGAAAAGTTTTGATTTTTTGCAACTATCGAAAAAGCAGGGTTTTCAACGCAAATGAGACCTGCACTATTCTCTTATATGCCCTTCATACTATCAAACAATAACATTGAAGCTATTTGTTTTGTTGAAAATGTCCTAGGGGATTTATGTAAAGGAAAAGGAATAGCTAAAATTTTAAATGATTAAACATTCATTAATTTTTATAATTTAATAAAAAAATTGAATTACATAACTAGTATAAAAAGTATTACATAACTATTAGTAAAGGGGAGAAAGAATGTTTAGTTTAAAATTTGTTATACCGAATACGCAAATACTATTCCGAATTTCCCGAAATGATAATATTCCCTCATCGAATACACAATCCATTACATACCGAAATCTCTCGCCCTACACAAGCTCTGCAAGTCAATGCAAAGAGGATGTTTCACGCTCGTCTCCGATCAGCACACAATTCTAATACTGCGATTTATGCAATTCTGCCTCTGGCAGAATTCACCTGTTGACGGTTTCATCCAATCGGAAGCTTGAACGTCACAATAGTGACGTCACTATGGCACGTTCAAGCTCCCAATTGGATGAAATTGCTGAAACCTGCCCGGGGCATAGTTGCAAAAACCTCGGTATAAGCAATAGCACCCTTTCTCGGGGCAGCTGCGATGTTGACAGGTTGAGGCTTATCGTCGCGGCGCGTCGCCTACGTAATCCAAGCGAGGAAAGACACACAGATCTGTCAAAAGCCTACTGTTGAACAGGCGAAACTTACTGAGAAACGGTCCAGAAAAATAGAATGCTTTCATTCCTGCCTTTTATTCAGCAACAGCCATTCTCGAACGCAAAGGAAAAAGTTTGACACATCACATGTCAGTGGTGCAAATTACCAATATAAAACGTAATGCTGCTAAAGAAGCTGTTGGGACAAAGTGAAGCGCAAATGGAAGAGCATAATAAAAAATCTTGGATATAGTGTAATGGGTTGCGTGGTACAAGTTTTGGTGGAGGAGGGTGGCATAATTCTAGGAAAATAGACTTGAGAAATGTGACTAAATTTAAGTTTGCTCCTAGAATAACATCTGGGTAAGTGGAAAGGACCTTTTCAGCTTTCAAAACGATTTTAACAGAGAAGACTCAGTCGTACTGTAGCAAATTTGGAGAAAATCTTGAATATAAACTATGCTGCTAAATATGAAAGTGAATAAAATAATACGCCTGGGGTCACAATCATAAAAAGAAAAATTCTTACTTTTTATGAATAATAAAAAGTGCTTTTTGTGATCAATCAATGCCAGAAATATAACTTTTCATGTATAATGTTTTTAAATGCCAAGTTTAATCATTTCGTAAACGTTTAAAGTGCCTAAAACGTTGCTTTTCGTGCCGAATAGTGCATACTTTAGGTGTTGCCTATTGTAGGTGTCTAAATCATGACTTCTTGGTGCCTAAAATTCCGATCTAATTATAACATGTACCTATGTATGTTTTACATACAAATGAACAAAATTTGTTAAAAACTTGATATAAAATATAGTCTAAATGTTGAATAAAAATTGTAAAAATAATGAACTAATAAAATGTTTAAATTACATATACTGAATGCAGAAAGATTTAAATTTTAATATTAACTCTAGAATAAGCTTTATTCATGTACTAAAACAGAGTGGACATTGTACACGTAGGCTTCCGCGGTTTGATTTCATAACTTCTTGGCTGTCCGGTTGACGCTACGTCGTTGGCTGAAAGGCCCACATTTCGCCTGTCATATCGCAGTCTTCTTCAGGATAAAGGGTCACTACCCTGTAGAAGCCTGTGATGTGACAGGCGAAACGTCGGCCTCTCAGCCAACGATGCAGCGTCACCCGGACAGCCAAGATGTCAGATTGGACATTAATTTTGTTTTTGAAAGTAAGCTCCATAATCCTTTTCAAGTATGTGGCCATTTGCAAAGCCGTGGATTACAGAACACTATTTAAAACTAAATAAATGTAAAACTACCTTTGATATCTAAATATTACTGTGTTAGGGCTAAAATGCTCTGCCTTCAATGTAGTAATGGAGTTCATCATGAACTTTACAATACTCGCACATTATGGAGTTTTATTCATATCTGTGTATGTGAATGTGGTCAAATTTGGATAGTCAAGTCAATTTCAAATTACTTCAAAAAGCTTAGTTCGTAAACACATGACAAAAGTTGGTGATAACTAACGAACTAACAAATAAATAATTCCAATCAAATTCCAGTCATAATTTGGAAGTTAAAAACATAAAGAGTAAATGATTTGATAATTTGAATTTGTATTTGAACAATATATGACAAAGAAATAAAAGACTACGACTGTTTCAAATGTAGATTTAAATTGTTCTCATAACTAGTGAGAATTTAGTTCAGCACGTAGCATTTCAAGAAGCTCACTATTACCATATTGATACAACAGTGAAAATTCGTTTGATCGATATTCTTATACTTAATTTTTATTTCAAGAAAATGGATATAACACTTACAGGGTAATTAAAGACGTTGTCATTGCCAACAATATTATTTAATGCAATAGCAGCTTTCGATGGCTTAGCCATCATCATCAGTGATGATCTGATAATGATGGCTAAGCCATCGAAAGCTGCTATTGCATTAAATAATATTGTTGGCAATGACAACGTCTTTAATTATTTTATGAAAATGCCAAAGATATCACACCACAACACCTATACTTACAGGTTAACCATTTATGAAACATTTGCCCCATGATTTAATAATGTAGATACTTTGATATATATTTAATAATTCAATCTCTATTACTCACTAACTGCTAACTTCAGTATTGCTCAGATTTCCCTTTTTCGAACTCAAGTAAATGAACCCTCAAACGTGTGTCACTTTTCGACTTTTTTTTCTTCTTCCAACATACTTTACCTTTTGTAATGCTTTCTCTGTGCATATTCAAATCACAACTTAAAAGTGTTATATCGATCTGAATTGGAAATCAACCGAATAAAGAAGAACCAGTCAACGCCAAATGTGAAGAAGTACACGAAAGAAATATATTATTCACCGACTCTCCACCCCCAGCATCATTCCCTGAAGCGAGCCGTGTCCCGTGCTCCTCGCCTATCACCGGCCGCAACGCCTCCTCCCGCCTGGCCGGGGCGCCCGCATCCTTCATCAGCCGTATAATTGCTTGCTTCACACCCGGAGCTGTCGGGCCGACAGGTGCCGATAATGTATCGCTCCGGTGCACCCGCCGTACCCGGAGCGGAGGGCGGGCCGCTCCGACCGACCGGCCCGGCCCAGCCCAGCCCCGAGCGCCGCGATCAAGCGCAGGCCCAGACCCATGAGGCGGGCCGCTCGAGGCTGCGTGGGAGAGGCGGCTTTCGCTGAGAAAGCGCGATCTATTTGGCGACAGGATACGGGCGGCGAATGAAAGCCGCGAGGTTTCACTCGGGTGGACGGATTTTATACTGCGGCTTGGATGTGAAATTGTCTGTTGACCTCGTGGCGTGGTGGGGTTGGGGTGTGGGCTCGGTCTAAGGAGTTTCCTCGATTTCATTCCTAAGCAGGGCGTGAATGTTTGTGTCCGAGTCTTCCATCCTTCATTGTCACTATTTATCTCCACAATTAGTCCTTAGACGCTTGAGGTCGTTTCTCGAGATCTCTCGAAATGTACTTCGAAATGTTTTGTAACGGTGGAATTTATTTCATGGTATATGAAATTTATTTTCAACACGAATAAAATTTTCGTAATTGTATGGCTTCATTTCTATTTGACTACTCAATAACTGTATTCCATTGCCAGATAGAAAATGTAAATTCCTTTTAGCTTTGAAATATACCACAGATCGACTTTCACTCACGTGCTAGTAGGTCCTGGGGCTACAGTTGAGATTATATAATTATAATAATATTAATACGACGTCTGTCATTTTAGCTACCCCATTGCTCGAAAGCATTTAATTTAAAATATTAAACAAATAGTATTTCAAAATAATAATCTAATGCGGGTTTTAAGTTATTTTTGTCATAATAAAATTCGTTCATAATATTATATTTTTAACTGTCCCTTGAAATTATAAATTGGCCAGTAACAGCAAAGATGCTTACCCTTTGAACGATACATTAAAACGCTGATCAAAATATTATTATCTTTATTTGTGATGCGACTTTATCTAAAAGTTCCCTTTCTGTGGGTCATGTTTAGTTGTTTTATTTTTATTTTTAACTCTTGAAACAGTCTTTGGTCTATTAGCTGATTTTTGTCCCGGTTGCTTGGTTGTCGACAAAATTCTGAAGCTTCTCAAATTGTTCCACTCTTAGAGAACTTCATAAATATCTTCTATAAATATGGACAAATATACAATTATAACTTAGACTTTACTTAGCTGTAAAAACGATTATTCAACACACTTATTGCCAATATCAAGTTTTGATGAGAGGATGCATTCTGAATTCTGAGCTGAGCGGAAACTGCACCTCCTTCTTGAACATTCACGTAGGAGAAACAACCCATTTAATAAGGTATAATAACTTTATAACTTTCACAACTAGTTTTAACGCGGTTACGCAAAATAAAAATAAAATAATATTTAAAAAGTCCCTGCAGCCTTATGCGGGCGCAGAGGGGGGAAAGAGGAGGTTAATAGCCCCTTAGCATTTCAAAAGGTTCCCCTTAACCGTACGTAATAAAATACTTGATGTCTGTTAATATAATACATTTCTTATTTAAGCTGAGAATTGGGGAATTTCATACCCGACTTTCGGGGAAGAGGCGCTCCAAACCGCGAATCAACCCCGCAAATGGTTGAGAATAAAATCAATTGCGTTTATTGATTTATCATTGAAGTTGAAATTTCATTGTTCTTATTTGTTTTATTTACTTTCTATTAAAATATATCAGGTGTAAATAAAAACGTTTGATGGTAGAAAGGCACCTAAAGGGGCACATAAAAGTATTGCCCCTTCCCCTTTGATTTGCGGTTCGTATGTCTGTGTCTGTAACACAGCTGCTTTCGCGTTTCCCTTCACTCCCCAACTCCGGAACCGAATTGTAGTAAACGAAATTCTTATGACGTTTGCTTTTTGGATGCTTAAAGACACGTAGAAACTAATAATACAATTACTTTAGTACATTGTAAGAATATCTTTGATTTAGCTCTCATCTTAGTTTGATAGCCATCCAAATGAAACATTTGTCGTAGATGTTATAATGTAGCGAAAACTTTGCTTGAGGAACAGTAATATATATATATATATATATATATATATATATATATATATATATATATATATATATATATACGTCGCAAATATTCAGGTAGATACGTAGATGAATACAATATAATTGAGTAGGTATATCATGATAAACAACGTACTTCTTGGCATCTTTGGAGCAAAGAAGCAAACACAATCTGTACATATGGTGGCCAACATTCTTTTTCGAATCGAAAATGTTTGTTTTCTTCTTTCGGCGAATTATTCCGAATTCACCGCCACGTTTTCGCATCTTTTCCTCATGACAATACCCCCGCGCTAGTCTCACATTAGAGGCGTTCACAGAAGAGAGAAGAGAGGCGTCCACATAAAGACGCAGGTTTCTCGGGAAGCGCCAAGTCGACTTTTGAATAAATGGCCGTCTCAACGCCCGGCTGTGGAAGGTGCATGTATGACAAAGCCGCTATTACTGTGTGTGACATTAGCGAGTACGAAATGGCTTCCACAACGAGGAGGATTCAAAGTGGCTTCATTAAGAAACTGTCAAGATCCTTTCTTCCCCAACATGGTAAATAGCCGCCACCTACGGCAACCGAAATAACTCGGTTCTTCTCTCCAGCTCAACCGTAAATGATTGTGTAAGTTCTTTAGCTCAGGGTTGTATTTCTATTACAAGAATAACTAGCTTGCCACCTGGTAGACATGTGACTAAAAATCATCACCAGTTATTACTGAATCGGCTTCAAGAATATCATCTGAAATAGAATTATCACATACAACGAAATAACTAAGAAATGTATGAATGTAACTTATTATTTCTAATGTAATATTTGTAAACTATCTACGACTTTTGACAATGTCAAATGACACGATTTTTTATTGAATGAAATTGTACATTAAAATCTTCTTTATTACATTTCCGATAAAAATTTCACAAAACTTCGTTTGAAATCATATAATCTACAAGATAATTTCTTTATGTATGAAGTCTAATAATTATTATATACTTCTTGTGAAATAATTATTTGATTTTATAGAAATTACTTCGCACAAAAATGGCAAGAGTATGGGACATGAATAATGACTACTTTTCTAGAATATCTCTTGTGACGTGTTTTAAGATAAAATTTACATGAACACAAAATTTTTTTATGTAGTATTAGTTTTCTACGTTACAAAAGTGCCTTAATCATTTTCACTTAGTGGCTGAAACGAAGCTAATATTTCAACAAATCATTAAAACGACATCGCTGAACACACAATTTCTTTGCAATATTGGGAAATGACTTTTGTTAAATGAAGTAAATGTCGTTCGAATTTCAGCAAATCTCAAAAACACTTGAGAGTGAATCCTGAAGAAATCTAAAAAAAAGTAGGTTGATTGATATTTTTGGGTTCGTCAACGGCTAATGTCGTAAGTGTAGCGCAAGTGTTTTATCGGAGGATATGGCGGTGATTTTTCCGCTGAATAGCGAGATCCTTCACTGACACGTCGACCTGTTTTTCTCTAAGCTCAACAATGGTCTCCGTGAATGTGTGGTAGTGAAGTGTATGAAAGTGTTTGTATAAGTAAGGAGTGGGAATAAGGCTAGGAAGGGGAAGTAACGATTGCAGGGGTTTTGTTCCTACATCCACCTGGTGTGGATTGAAGAAACCACATAAAACTATCGATCAGAGCAGTCGGCCGCTAGAATTCTCTAAAACTCGACCTATCTAGTTTGTGTCTAAACTCCTGCCACTGTTGGGACTCAAACCCCAGAACTATCGGGACATAAGTAAAAAGGGTGGAAAAGTACTGAAATAGTAAGGTTGGTAATCCGTGTTGTGAGCCTATATTCCAAGGCGTGTTTTAAACGATCTCGGAATCTGCGCGCGAAACGTTTTACATCTTCTCGTTGTCGTCTGGCGCGCGGATGGGCCCCTCGACGCCCTGGCTGTAGCGGCGGGACGTCGCCCGTGGGACGAGACGGCCAGAGACGAGACGCGCGGCAACGTTCTCCTTACGACCAACTTTACGACCCAAGCAAAGACTAACGAGGCGGAAGAGACCGCGAAGCGCCCTCTCGCTGGCACCGCGCGCAGTGCGCCCAAACCGCGCCTTAAGTGCTCCAAGCAGCACATCTTTTGCATTCATTTAGAATATCCACAAACAATTGACGATTCTGCTATTGCGGCTCTATGGCTGGCACCGCGCACAGTGCGCCA
Organism: Gryllus bimaculatus; assembly: GCA_017312745.1. Classification (NCBI taxonomy): domain Eukaryota; kingdom Metazoa; phylum Arthropoda; class Insecta; order Orthoptera; family Gryllidae; genus Gryllus; species Gryllus bimaculatus. The sequence continues at coordinate 6,317,214 of BOPP01000020.1, forward strand.
AACCGCGCTTAAGTGCTCTAGGAGCACATCTTTTGCATTCCATTTCAGATATCCACAAACAATTGACGATCTGCTATGCCTCTATGGCTGGCACCTGCGCACAGCTGCGGCCCAACCGCTCTTAAGTGCTCCAAGGAGGACACATCTTGTTGCATTCATATTTAGAATTCCACAAAATTGACGATTCTGCTATGGCGCTCTTATGCTGGCTACCGCGCACGTGCGCCCAAAACCGCTCCTTAAGTGCTCAAGGAGCACATCTTTTGCATCATCTTAGAAGTCCACAAACAATTGATCGAGTCTGCATGCGCTCTATGCTGGCACGCGCGCAAAGTGGCCCAGAACCGCTCTTAAATGCTCCAAGGAAAGCACATCTTTTTGCATTCATTTAGAATGTCACAAACAATTGACAGTCTGCATGCGCCTCTTCGCTGGCACCTGGCACACGTGCGCCCAAACCGTCGGCTTAAGTGCTTCCAAGGACACATCTTTGCCATTCGTTTAGAAATGTCGCACAAACAATTGACGTAGTTGCTATGCGCTCTCGGCTGGCACCGGGCCAGTGCGCCCAATACCGCTGCCCTAAGTGCTCCAGGAACACATCTTCTGATTCATTTTAGAATGTCCACAAAACAATTGACCGAGTCTGCTAATGCGCTGCTTGGCTGGCAAGCCCCGCGCACAGTGCGCCCAAACCGCGCCTTAAGTGCTCCAAGGAGCACATCTTTTGCAATTATTTAGAATGTCCACAAACAATTGATGAGTCTGCTATGCGCCCTCTCGCTGGCACCGCGCACAGTGAGCCCGAACCGCTCCTTAAGTGCTCCAAGGAACACATCTTTTGCATTCATTTAGAATGTCCACAAACAATTGCCGAGTCTGCTATGCGCTCTATGGCTGGCACATCTTTTTAGAATGTCCACAAACAATTGACGAGTCTGCTATGCGCCCTCTCGCTGGCACCGCGCGCAATGCGCCCAAACCGCGCCTTAAGTGCTCCAAGGAGTACATCTTTTGCATTAATTTAGAATTTCCACAAAACAATTTGGTTAATGTACGTCATGTAGACATAACAATAATTTACATATTACAGCATATTGGAAGTGCACCGACTCGGCGCATCTACAGAAACATTTCTGTCATTAACATGTATTTGTTTTGTTTAAAATGGCATTAATTTATAATTAACTGCTCCTTCTCGAGGAGCATTCATTACTACTTAAATGTGACATAGTACTAAGAAATAGGGTACTAGAGAATTATTTTTACTTCCTTATGCCGACAATAAAAAATATTAGAATCCTGATGCCCACAGATGCAAAGGTAGCATTATTGCCCCATCACAATCTAGAACGTGGTGTCTCCAAGAGTAATGTATTGTACATGAAAGTTAATGTAACCTTGAACATTAAAATAACTTGATATATTGGTACATTATATTTAATGCAGTATAGATTTAATGTACAGGTTTTCCCGTTTCCCCTGTCTCCCATCATTCAAATCGTATATTCGTAATCACCAAACCATCAAGATCATTCTTTCCATCCTTCCAGATATAACCATTAAGATTTGGCTCTTGCAGGCTAATCTGTACATTAATGTACATGTGCGTTCATGCCAATTACTTTAGTGCACATTTCAATTAAATAGAGTCGAAATTCTGACAGTGTACTATACAATCTATCGCCACCGATTTCCTTCCTTCTGACGGCAGTGTGCTGCTTGCAGAGGCGGTGGCGGCGGCGGCGGCAGTGGCGTGGGGGCGCCTTGGCATGCCACGCGCACGCGGTAACGCGGGTAAAAGGCGCCGATTACCAGAGGTGCGCCGCGGTAACCGGTTTCGTGCGGCGCATGCAGAGGAGCCACGTGCGGCGCGGGCGATGGGCGGTCGGGCGCGCGGTCGGGCGGGGAGGCGGTGGGCGGGCGTGGAATGAGGACGGAACGAACACACTGACTGTGAGACAGTGGGTAATTGCGGGAGTAAAGGTGGTGTTCGGAATAAAGAGGGGAAATGCGAAGGAATGGATAAAATCATTGGAGAAAATGGGAAACGCTACGAGACGGACGGACGAAATGAAGTTGAGCAGGTTTTGTGCGAAAATAAAGAATGGGGAAATAGGGGTGATGAACATGCAACGGATTTAGTGTTGAGCCACACGGAAACAGAGGTTCCAGGATGGGTTTGCAACTACGGTTTACTAGAAAACGTTTCGTGGTAGGAGTACGGATTGCGAGATCGAGATAATAGTAGATATTACAGGTACGATTACGAGTAGGACTTGGGAGAACATGTAACTACGATTTCAGGTACGAGTTGGAAGTACTACGATTGCGAGTACTCGTTGAAAATACTAATTCCTACCGCCGTTTGTAAGTATATTTTGCGAGAAAGAGTGGCGAGTACGGCGAGGGTAAATTTAAAAGTCGATTGAACAAACGAGTGTTATCGAAGCGTGTAGTGCCACTCAAAGCCTACATATACCTCTTTATCCTGATGAGATAACACGAAGATTTCGAGTAGATAATAGCGATTCCGTCCTGGTTCTATGTTAAATCATTACTGATATTTGATAAACATCTGTGGTATGTGTAATGCATTGTTAGCATATGTTAATGTATGTTGGATAACTTGATCAGTTTTACATAAGGTTGTGCAATGTTTTAATAGATTGTTATTAATTTAAAACATTATTTAAACAAAAGAAAACGAAAATTTCATGTGATATTACTTATAGAAATAATTGTTAAAGTGCCACTTCACTTACTTCCCGTGAAATGCCGCTCCTAATATAATTACTTTTGTGATATCAGGCAGCTAAAGAAATGTATTTCTAACTTGATTTACAACGGCAATGTAAAATATATTAATCGAAGAATAAGCAAGCACACATTCTATACTTTTGTGAATATGGAATAATGGTATCAAATATTATAATATTAAAATGTTAATAGTATTAACTTCATGCAGTAACATCAACACGAATTATTAAGATTTATTCTCATTACTCACCACTCTGAGAGGCAGTTAAGGCATAGTTTGGGAATAAAATATCGCAATTGTTGTTTAAAGTACTGATCCGACACCCGTCTAGAATTGGTAAGAGGAATTTCTAGACCAATTGGAGCAACCGGTCTCGTGAATTTCCACCAATTGGGATTGAAATTGAAAGGCATTGGCATTGAAAGGAAAAAATCACCTTGGAATCTACCTCCCAACATAGTCTAGAATTTTATAATCTTTATTATGAACTACACTGTACGTACGCAAAATAACCCCATCGTTGCTCTTTACGCCAAAAGTTCCCAATTGGGTAGGTATAGACCCCCTGGGGATCGATGAAATATTGAGGGGGATCAATGATGATCAAGGGGTCAATTGAGGGTCAAAAGTCGAGAATGAACCGACGATTTATCAAGAAAGTCACGACCTTAATGATTACAAAAACTATTAATGAACTTAATTAACTGTCTTCTGGTATAATAATAAATTACAAATTTACGTATCCTTTTTCGTATCCATCTTCCTTAGGATTTAAGCTGTTCAGAAAACTCAAGGAATTGTACCTACGCATGACGACGATATTCCATCGCTCAAGAAAGTACTCACCGAAATACGCGATGGAGAAATGTTATGGCCACTCAACATACTGTAGTCATTGCATTTCAGTGAAGAGTACAACTTCAGCTACTCTAAAGCGGAAGCATCTCCGATAATTGAAAAATCGAGATATTTACGAGATTAAGTAGTACGAAATTGTTATCTTTAAAGAATTAACTTGTATGTGCAATTCAGTGTGTCTTGAATGTGGATGCTGTTCATTATAGAAGAAACGTAAGGGAGTCAATGAAAAAAACATTCCACTTTGTATTAAAAAAGATCGATGAAATGAAAAAAGGTTGGGAATCATTGCTTTACGCCAATGCCGAATACGTCACAAAGTATTCAACGTCTTTATTCACTGAGCTCGGGGATAGCTCTTGGTCAGCGTGCTCGCTTTCTACTACGCTACCCCGGGTTGGATTCTCGGTCGAGCCAAGAGTGCATTTGCATGGCGATGGTGAAACGGTTTAGCGTAGTGGACTGTGCACCCAATTGGCGGTTCAACACCGATTCGAGCCGTGATGTTTTAAGGGCGAAAAATCCTTTCGTACGCCTTCCTTCGGAGGGGAAGTAAACCGGCTGTCCCTGTTCGTAGATTTACTTGCATGTAAAGATCTCAAGCCTAAATGACGCCTGCTGAGGCTAAATCAAAGCCTGTTTCTCGCCCAGAAATCACTCCTTTCTCTCTCAGTGTGGTGAAGGAAGCGTAAGCGAAATTTGCCGTGTCAGACGGGAAGAGCGGGCCTGATGGCCCGAGTCTCGCCACGTAAAATAAGGCAAATTCAATTCAATTCCTTTTCCTTGCAATGTCTCAGTACACGTTGCTGTGTGGCGATGAGAAAATTTACTTCTCGAGTTGAGAAGACCGGAATACGGCTTGGGGATGTCCACGTGCTAACCACACGTAAGCCCTTAATCCATGGCCACGAGTCAGTGACGTCGCCGGTAGGCCTGAGCCCGTTCACGGGCTGTCGCATCAAGTACCTACATAGATGCAATATTCCCTTGTGAAGGCCGTCTCCGAGAGGGGGGATCGGGACGAACCGCTGAGTGTTCTGCGGATCGTGAGGCCAGAGGCGGCTGTGGCGCTGAAGACGCTGACAGTAGGCGGACAGTCAGCGTGCGGCGAACAAGATAAGCTAATGCGCACAACCACGCGAGACAGCGATTACGCTGAAAACAAAAGGAACAGATGACCGATGTGCCGAACAACTTGCCCTACATTCTGGGCAAAGAATAGCTTCAGAACGGCACAGATCTGGCTAGAAAAATCGAGATGAATCTAGAATGTTGCCAAAGCACATACGTGTTTATATTGTTTGTAGGTTATGTGTACGTTTAACTCTGAAAGCGATCCTTGACCGGGTTGAGGTTTGACCTTCAACGCAAAGACTGCGCGATTAATGATCAGATTCGTTATATCCACAGCTGTGGATAATCACATTAAGCTTAAAAATGTTGAACTTTCGCAATTTTAAAAATTTTATGTTTCAATGAAAATATGACATATGCCTTATTATTAAGCAAAATCAATTTAAAAAGCGTTGGAGCTATTATTAAAGTATACTTTGTTTGATTTTGTTTTTTATTTTTCTGTCGGTCTGTACTGGGCGGTCGGTACAGTTCGGCCTACCAGCTGCGACCCGGACTCGCGGCCATACGTGTTGTTAATACCAAGACATCCCTACGCCTTCTCAAACCGAGAAGTTTCTACACTTCTTGGTCAACAAAGTGGATATGCAAAGTTTTTACGTTTGCATTTGTGAATGGGAAAGCCGTGATAAAACTCTACTTTGGATAAAAAAGATCGAAAAACGAAATCTGGAACTTGGCACCAAGAATGGCATTCGCAACAGCTTAGTCGAGCCAAGAAAAATATTGTTACTTTCCTCTGAATTTAATATTAGTTATTATGTGGCAGTTTCAAGTACCTGTGCGTAACATTTCCAGGTCTTTACGAAGCCACGTTGAAAGAGGGAATATTAGCTGGTTCAGATATGCGTAGTCTTATGAAGGTTAAATAATTTGTAAGTAAATAATAACTAAGGAAAAAGAAGCCTTCAAAGGTGTCGTCAGTATATTTCGGGGTAATTAAAAGGATTCCGATTGTAAGGCAATTATTATGTATATGCTGAACAATGTCAAGTATTATGTGTCAAAATACGAATATGAAGGAGCCTCGACATAAGCCAGATAGATCATGGAATTTCATTATAAAGCCCTGCGTACGGTTAGCCTCTGGCGTTGTTCACAGACAGACGGACGAATAGATGGGTAAGAGGACAGCGCGTTTTGAAGGCAAAAACTTTTTCGGTATCGAGGACACAGAAAAATCATGTATGCCCTCATAACTTGCTAGCGGAACTAAAATACTACACATACGAGTAAGAGTAAGCTTTATCAACTTTTTGACGTCAGAGACGCACAATAAGAACGTTTGTGCCAAAATGTAGGGCATCATTACAATACTTTCTGTGTAGTATGTAAGTACTAAGAGAGTAATATTGCAAATATATTTCAAAATGATATATTTTTTGTAAACTTGTAATATTACTATTATTCATCTTCTTATTTAATTTCATTTTGCAATCGCGTTTACATGCATCTCTAATTCGAAGAGAAGGACGTTTGAGCTACTTGTAATGATTATTGAAAATGAAGAATAAACTTCATATAAATAAAAATATGAAAATTGAAAGAAATGTTTAAATTAATTTTTAACATCAATTCAACAAAAAAATGCCTCCTTTAATTTTAAAAACGTCCCTCCCCCCTGTAATTTCATGAAGCCATCCTGGATAAAACCAGAGAGCAAGTAGCTCCCAGCCAGGTGCCTCGCTCGCCTCGCCCAATCGCGCTGCTCCAGCGCCCGGGGGCGAGCCGGCCGCGCCCGCCCACGCGCCCGCCCACGCGCCCGCCGACGCCTCCCGCCCGTGCAGTGGGCCAGCGGGTCTCCGCTCCGCCCCGCTCCGCGCGCACCCATCCCGCCGCGGAGAAAGCTGGAAGCTCGCCTCGCGGTCCTAAATCAACAGCGCCGAGTCGCAGGCCGAGCGCCGGCCGCGGACCTGCGCGTTCTCAAACAGGTTTTCCGGATTTGAATACCGTTGGTCACGACGTTGAGGAAGTGCGAATGTAATTACTTGTGGGAAGGAAGTGCGAACGAGAGATTTATGCGTTTGTACAACGAGTGTTGGCTGTGTAATTCGTTTCACTTTCGCTGATGCGGCGTGAGGTGCTGCTCGGTGGCTTCCGAAAGCTTCTAAAACCAACTGAAGGATGATGATATAGAACATTATTTGATCTAAATATTTTGTATTTCGGATATTGATTTAACGCATACAGCTTATACAGCAAAACGAAGAAATAATGCGCCGATGTTTTTGAGAGATTTTGTTGTCACGATTATTCTCAAAATGAGAAACATAGAAAATTAATACTTACATTTGACTATACGTTTATTTCAAATCCCTTATGCAAAGATGGAAGCTGATACTATAAGGGACTTTTTCGAGATCTAATGTCATCTGTAAGTACTAGCAGATTCCACGATTTCGTAAGGTCACAATTACATTCGAAAGCAACAAAAAATACAGCCACTACTTTAGACATAAAACGTATTGCCACATAATGTTTTAAACATTACATTAACGAAGGATACTTTACGATCTTTCATGAAACGTTCATTGAGCTATATAATATTCTTTCCAAACTATGGTGATATTTTACAGCCCACCACCTCTCACATCTCTCCTCAATTTTGTACCGTCGCCGGCGTTAGGGCGTTGAATGGCCGTCGAAAACGCAGTAAGTAGCGTCGTCCCCAAATGCCCCGTGGCGCGACAGCCGGCGGCGCGGGGCAGGGCAGGGCGGGGCGGGGCGGGCGGGGCGGGGCGGGGCAAGGCAGTCCGAGGGCGGGGGCAGGGCGGGTAACGGTGGGGCGGGGCGGGATGGGGCGGGGCGGGGCGGGCTGGGCGGGGCCGGGGGGTAGTTGTGGTGGCTTGGCGGGAATGGGGCGGGGCGGGACGCGGATTTAGCGGAGCGGAGGCGGGAAACTGGTCCGAAGGAAGAGGCGGGAACAGCGGGAGAAAGGGGAGGGAGGGGTGGGGCGTCGAACGATCGCATGGCGAGACGTGACGCCGAGCCGAATGCAGAGGACGCGTGGGCAGTGAAGGGAGGAGGACACGCGCGCCTTGTCACCCGCCGTTGATGAATACCGTTACTTCAGGACGGCGATCACTCGGCTCCGTGTGAACGGAGACCACCCGATCAAAGTAAAAATGTTCGTAAATGGCCTAATATTGATGTTTTCTCCGTAGATAGAGCGTAGTATGATTCGTACATTTTTCGCTAACATATTAACATGATATACTTGAAGTAGAGCAATAATGAATGTATTCTATAGATACAATTGCATTCTAAATTTTAGTTCCTGGGAGCAAGAATCCATACATGAAGAGCTAGGGACAATAACGAAAATAGCCATATTAGTCACCGCAAACTTTTCGCTATTCGCTATATATACAGTTAGTTAATTAGTTAGTTAGTTCAGGGTGGATGTAAATTCAATACCTACTTGTAACAATGAATGGTTAAAAAAGTAAAATACAATTCAAAGTTTTATTACCATTAAATGCATTGTTTGGTTTATCATTAGGTTACTATGTTTCCTTTAACCGTAGAAAAAAAGCGGCCAAAATTAAGAGTAGTGTGGAACAATGACTATCAGAAATCGTTTTTGAAACTTGCTGAAGAACACTAGATTGGATGAATGATATAGAAAAATGGTGTAAATAAACGATCGGATTAGAGAAAGGAATTAGAAATATCCTATACAACCATTTTCTTAACAAAAATCGTAATTACAAACGAGCGCAGCGTTAAGTCGTCTACTATACCCTAAGTACTTTACTGAAATTATTTGTCTTGCCCAATTTCAAAAATACTTCTTCCAATATTGTGCGAAGTATTTTTTCGGAAAAATTGATTTTTGTACAATAAAGCCTCTCATAATACTTAACTGGACTTTAAAAACTCCTTGCAATTGTAAAGGCCACCAAAGTGTGATTAGTACACTCGCAATTTGGTTCCAAAAACCTCGTAGTTTCTTGTAATGCTAAAGCCACGAATGTCTAACGAGATCACGGCCTTATTGGGGTGAGTTTTAACCGCGACGTTTGTGCGAGTCATTATACCGTAACAACGCATCAATGCGAAGCTAACGAAGATGGAGGTAGACAGGAAAATGGATGCAACCACATGGGGCTCTCGTGTGTAGGATATTAGAATGATAACTGGAGCACAGAATTATACTATGACCATTATTTAGAATTCTCTACGCGTCCACGTTTTGTGTTGTACCTCAGACATTTTTCACAGCCCCTTAAATGCCTACTGCTTGAGCTTGGTGCGAGTACTTATGTTCGTCAGTATATCACTGAAACATAATGTCACCTCTTATATAACAATCACATGGAAATTGGGTAATATTTATATTGAACCCTACTTTTTACCCGAAAGTAGACGGACATTTCAATTTTCAAAACTACATTAAAGCTTTTTTCATTTCAAGTATTTAAAAATATGAGAAAGTTTTCGTCGCTCATAATTTACCAGAGAACTAATGAAGTTACTGTTGTGAGAAAACTTTACTGAGTAAGATCTTAATATAAATAAAAAAATGAGAAATAGTAAAAATCTAATTTTTGAACAGAAATAGTCACATTACCGTAATTATTACATTCGTGGCCATTTATACCATCTTCATGCCCAATTTCTAACCCAATCACCTTATTATATATATATATATATATATATATATATATATATATATAT
>BOPP01000020.1:6327102-6397863 GCA_017312745.1 Gryllus bimaculatus
ATGGATGTAAATTCAATACACCTACTTACTGTGTAAACAATGAATGCGCTTAAAAAAAGTAAAAATTACACATTCAACATTTATACCATTAAATGCATGTTGTTTATCCATTAAGTTACTATGTTTTTCCCCTTTAACCCGTAGAAAAAAAAGCGGCCAAAATTAGAGTAGGTTTTATCTGAACAATATGACTCCATCAAAAGAAATCGTTTTTTTGAAACTGTGCTGAAGAACCACTAGATTGGACAGAATACTATAGACAAAATCGGTTTGTAAATAAACGATCGATTAGAGAGAAAGGAATTGTAGAAAGTATCCTATACAACCATTTTCTTAACAAAAATCTAAAATTAACAAACGAGCGCAGCGTTAATTTAAGTCGTCACTATACCCATAATTACTTTTACTGAAATATTTGTCTTGCCCAATTTCAAAATACATCTTCCATATTGTGCGAAGTATTTTTCGAAAAATTATTTTTGACAATAAAGCCATCTCATAATACTTAACTGGACTTAAAAAACTTCCTTGAAATTTAAAGGCCCACAAAGTTGATTAGTTACACTTCGCAAGTTGTCCAATAACCTCGTAAAAGATGTGTCTTTAATGCTAACATACCACGAATGTCTAATAGATCACGGCCTTATTGGAAGTGAAGTTTTTACCCCCGACGTTGTGCCGACATTATACCCCCGTAAACAACCCATCAATGCGAAAGCTAACGAAGATGAGGTTAACCAGAAAAAGTAGATTCAACCCACATGGGCCTCTCGTGTGTTAGGATATTAGAATGATAAAACTGGAGGCACAAAATATACTATGACCATTTATTTAGAATGCGCTATGCGTTCCACGTTTATGTGTTGTTACCTCAGACATTCTTTCACAGCCTTAAATGCCTACTGCTTGAGCTTGATGCGAGTACTTATGTCTCATTATATCACTAAACAAATGTTCACTCTTATATAACCAATCACATGGAATTGGGAATATTAATTAACCCTACTTTTACCCGAAAGTTAGACGGAATTTACATTTTCAAAACTACATTAAAAGCTTTTTCATTTCAGGTTATTTAAAAATAATGAGAAATTTTCGTCGCCTCATAATTCTACCAGAGAACTAATCAAGTTACGTTGTGAGAAAACTTTTACGATAATATCTTAATACTAATAAAAAGTAGAAATAGTAAAAATCTAATTTTTGAACAGAAAAGTCACATACCGTAATTATTACATTCGTGGCATTTATACCATCCCTTCATGCCCAACTTCTACCCAAATCACCCTTATTATATATATATATATATATTATATATATATATACTATATTATATTATAATATATATATTGTGACGTACCTGGGAAACGTACTTCACGACAAATAAAATAATCTAAAGGACGTACATTTTCGTTTGAATGGGTCTCCAGGGGGATGACGCCATTAGAAGAATATTTAAAAGAATTCAAGGTGCAATTGTAGTTTAATAATAACAAACGTGTATACATAAGTTTTACAATTCGCAGTGCGCAAGGCCTTTTTAAATAGTTCTTGCACGAGTAACGCTACCTTTGAAGCTTCCGATGTTCCACCGGCTACTGGACGAGCCTGCCGGCCGTGCAACGGCGGCCGGCGCCTCGGCAAAACTCCGCTCCGTCCCGAAGTTGTCCGGAAGCATTTCGGCGGTTGTTCCGTGTACTGGCCCCAGCACTCAGCGGACGTCTCGTCGGCGCCCAAAACAGCCGTTACTCCTCAATCCCCATACGATTGTTCGCCACGGTGCGGCCCGCTGCATGCCATTACATCCAACGCGGGACATGAATGCGCTGTCTATCGATCACTTTAAATTCCATGTCAATGTTTTTTCATGAATTCGGTCCTTGGTTCGCAATACTGTTTCTTCTAATCATCTGTACTTATTTAGCCACCTCTACTCTCCCACTCAAAACTATAATCATTCCCACACTGTTGCTAATTTCACCACACATTTGTTTGGCATCACAGCGCCATCGCCACACCCGCGGCTTCTCCGTCTATATCCTTCACCCGCATAGCGGACACCCCTCTCGCAATTATTACACCCGCGCTCGTTGAATACCCTGCGTCCTCCAGTTTTCGCTACTACACCCGGCGCTCGTGGCTCCTTGTTTCGCTACTGACCAACCAGTCACTCGCCGTCCGCACCTGCCCCCCCCCGGTTTCAGTTTCATTACAACTTTGAACCGTTGGTTGCCAGCGGCAGGCGGCCGGCCGGGCGTCACGCGCTGAGTCGAATCAGCGTCTCTTCTTATAATTTAATATCAGTGTTGCTAATTATATGTAGAAAACGTTCTTCCCGTCAAATATTATATATATATGAGCAATTCAATTAAAACAAATTAAAGATAAATATATATTATTATAAAACTAACTTCTGATTCAAATTCATTAAAGAGAAAACCGAAATATGAGAGATCCCATTCACCGTCTTTTTTTCTTGGAGAACTTTACTTCTAACGCCATTGCAATCTCTGTTTCCGCTTTCATCACCTTCGTCGCCCCCCTCGCTGCTTCATCTCCTTTTGCACTTCGCCCTGCCCGTCGCTGAGATCTCCTGCCCCCGCCTCCACAGCCAGGCCTCATGAGCCGACGATTCAAACTCGCTAGCTCCCTTATTCCTCTGCTTCACAGTCACATCCAACTCGAAAAGGCGCCTTTCCCTTCACACTCACCTTCGCCTCCACAATATCACCTCCTACTTCATTTTCAGCCCGATTATCTCCAGAACCACCTCTCTCTTCCTCAACTCTCTCTTTGCCTCTCTTCTCTCTTCTGCCCTTGTTTGTTTCCCTCCCAATCCCACCCCTTCTCTCTCTCTTTCTCCTCTCTTTCTCTCTCTCTCTTTCCTCTCCCTTCTTTCTCTCTCCCCTTTCTCTCTTCTCATTCTTCTCTCTCTTCTCTGCTCTCTCTTACTGCTTTCTCTCTCTCTCTTTCTCTCTCTCTTCTCTCTCTCTCCTTTCTCTCCTCTCTCTTCTTCCTCTCTCTCTTCTCTCTCTCTCTCTTTCGTTTCGTCTCTCTCTTTCTCTCCTCTTTTCTCTCGTCTCTCTCCTTTCTCCTCCTCTCTTTTCTCTCTCTCTCTCCTCTTCTCCCTCTCCTTCCCTCTCTCTACCCTCCTCTCCCCTCTCTCTCCCCTCTCTCTCTCCCTCATCTCCTCACTCTCCCCTCTCTATCTCCCTCTATCTCCCTCTCTCTCCCCTCCTCTCCCTTCTCTCTCTCCCCCCTCTCTCCCTTCTCTCTTCTCCCTCTCTCTCTACCCTCTTTCTTCCCTCTCTCTCTCCCTCTCTTTCTCCCTCTCTCTCTCCCTCTCTCCTCCCTCTCTCTCTCCCGCTCTCTCTCCCTCCTCTCTCTCCCTCCTCTCTCTCCCTCTCTCTCTCCCCTCTCTCCCTCCCTCTTCCCTCCCCCTCTCCCTCCACCCCCTCTCCCTCCCCCCTCCCTCCCACACCCCCTTCTACTCTCCCCCATCCCTCTCCCCCTCTCTCCCTCTCTCTCTCCCTCCTCCCCTCTCTCTCTCCCTCTCTCTCTCCCTCTCTCTCTCCCTCTCTCTCTCCTTCTCTTCTCCCTCTTCTCCTCTCCCTCTCTCTCTCCCTCTCTCTCCCCCTCTCTCTCCCTCTCTCTCTCCCTCTCTCTCCTCCCTCTCTCCTTCCCTCTCCTCTCCCTCTCTCTCTCCCTCTCTCCATCCCCTCCGTCTCCCATCCTTCTCTCCCTCTTCTCCCACTCTTCTTCTCCCTCTTCTCCTCTCCCTCTCTCTTCTCCCTTCATCTCCCTCTCTTCTCCCTCTTCCTCTCCCTCTCTCGTCTCCCTCTCACTTCTCCCTCTCCTCCTCTTCCCTCTCCCCTCCTCCCTATTCCCTCTCCCTCTCCCTCTTCCTCTCTTCTCCTCCCTCTCTCTCCCTCTCTTCTCAACCTCTCTCTCTTCCCTCTCTCTCTCCCCTCTCTCTCTTCCCTCTCTCTCCCTCGCCTCTCCCTCTCTCTCCCTCTCTCTCTCCCTCTCTCTCTCCCTCTCTCTTCTCCCTCTCTCTCTCCCTCTTCTCTCCCTCTTCTTCCCTTCCCTCTCTCCCCTCTCTCTCCCTCTTTCTCTCCCTCTCTTCTCCCTCTCTCTCCCTCTCTCTCCCTCTCATCTCCCTCTCTCTCCCTCTCTCTCCCTCTCTCTTCCCTCTCCCTCTCTTCTCTCCCGCCCTCTCCCTCTACCTCTAAGACATCCTCTTTCACCCCTTCCTCGAAAGTCGCCTCTGCTTCACAGGTCACCTGCGACCGCCCCTTTCCCTGCACCTCCACTGACGCTCCCCAGTCGTTCTCCCCTCTTCTACAGCACTTCCGTCTCCACAGTCCTTCCAACTCCACAGTAGCCTCGAGCCTCCGCCGTTTCAGTCGCCTCCGCAGTCACCACTCCCTCCACAGTCGTCTTCCCCTCCGCAGTCGCCTCCGCCTCCACTTTCGCCCCTCTCTTCCACAGCCACAGTCGCCTTCGCCTCCACAGTCGCCTTCGCCTCCACAGTCGCCTCCGCTTCCAATCACCTCCGACTCCACAGTCATCTCAGCTCCCACTTGCACCCCCTCCCCAGTCGCCGTCGCCTCCACAGTCGCGTCCGCTTCCACTGTCGGCTCCACCTCCACAGTCGTCTCCGCCTCCACATTCACCTCCGCCTCCACTTTCGCCCGCTCCTCGCCAGTCCGCTCCACCGCCGACTCATTTCCCTGCAGCAGCGCTTCGGCCGCCGCGCCGCCTGATGTGCCATGGCCACTGCCTCCACAATTGCCGTCTTCGCCGGGCTCTTCGCCTGCTCCGCTCCCGTGGGCGGCGGCGGCCCTCGGCGGCTATTCCGGCCGGTGACGCAGCGCGGCGCTGGTTCGACGCTCGGCGCACTCCGGGCGACGCCCCTTCGCCCAGCGCCGCTTTCGGCAAAAAGCGCTCGAGAGGCGTAAGCGGAGACGCATTTCCATGTCGGAATTTGTACCCTTCACGTAATCCGAACTTTAAACGTATTCAGTGTGTAGCCTTTTTATCAGACTTAGGAGTGTTCACCCGTCCAAGCATTCAATACTATCTTAATAATACACTGTCACGAGGTCATCACAATTCTTCACCGGATGACACTTTTATGTTTGAATGAAAGAAAACGAATTTTTTTATAGAGATAAATATAACATTCATAAAAGTATTGTAGCTACATATTTTGTACAATTTTGCTTGCATGTAATTAACAATTTAATTCTGATAATTTTTAAAGTGACATTCGAATTAATTTTGGTGCTAAATTTAAAAAATAACTGAGAGAATACGAAATAAACCATGCTTTAGGAACTTTGTCAAAATACAACTTGAATAACAACTTGATATATTGAGAGTGTGAAAATTTCTTTTGAATTTATTATGATTACTTGATGAATTTCAACATTTACTTAACATTAAGAAATGAAAATAGCAGATTGAAACTTGCGTTTCCTGTTCTGTGAAGTTTTATAAATTGTATTTTGAATTCTTGTTGCTGGAGACTTACAACAGCAACGTTATTATTAAATTTTCTCTTTATATTTTCGAAACGAATTGATTTCAAAAACATAAAATATTTGTTAAAAGTACTCACATTTAGTTATACCTTTACATATATGTGACAAGAGTTCACAAAAATGGTTTCAAACCATTTATTGTTTTATTGAGATTATTTATTTTCTTTTAAAGTTGTACTTATTTTATTGTCAATCAGATTAAGTGAACTGTTGAAAATCTAAATTGCAAACCCAGCAGAAGAAATACTAACGGTATTACTCCTTTTAAAAAGTACGAAAAGTTTTGTAACATTCTCGCGATTTGTCTCGAACATACTTATTTGGAATTGACTCGTATTTTCTTGAAAAAAAATATTATTAATCATAATAATAATAATAATAATAATAATAAGAAGAAGAAGAAGAAGAAGAAGAAGAAGAAGAAAAAGAAGATCAAAAAAGTTCGTTTCGGACACAAAAGGCAATGGTGTTCACAAAAGTCAAACGAAATCATTACTTACAATATTTAGTGGACTTTTTCAAGTATTTCTGAAAGGAAATATTTCTTTCTTGTCGTAGCACACTATTTAATATTTGAAAATATTGCCGACCAGCTTAAGAGAACTCATGAAATAAAGATGTGAAAGGAAGATATATTTTTGGTTCATAGGAAGGTGTGGTTCACATTTACTTCACTGTGTTTCTCCACACCATTACCATTTCATGGTCGATCAGAGTCGATTCAATAAGTAGGACTATTGAATTCAGAAGGTAAATAAGCAAGTTATTTAAAGGACATACTTGTCAACATAAAAAGGTAGGAAATGTAGAACACCCATTTCATTTATATATTTCTTACGTATTCTTCACCTAAAGCCAACGTATTTTCATTTTAAAATATTGGTGTATTTGCCTCTTAACTCGAGCATACTAAGAAATCTGTTCTTATAATAATTTGACATGACCTCTAATTTTGAACAGATCATGGAATTTGTAGACTCTCTTTGGAACACCTGTTTATCAAGAGTTTGCAGTATTGCGCAACTCTAGTTTCATCAGCATTAATAGCATACGCAACGTGACACGGAGTGACGTGTCGTGAGGCCACTCATTACCCAGCTTTTGTGAAGTGGCAAGTGGTGCCTATTATCAGGGCATTTTCTCCCTAATCGTTTCCCAGGCAACCATCGAAGTATCCCAGAAAAGCGACACCCGAAGCTCTGCGGCGGTGTATCGGCAAGAGTAAGGTCATTATGGGGCTGATGGAGAGAGCATATACGATTGCGCATGGGAGATATGGCTGCAGATAAGGCTGAGAGATGTTTGGGGACGGTTCAGTCGATGTGGAGACTAACCATCAGTTCTCTACAATCCGTTGGAGCTAGAGGAAGTGTCGTCAGGATACTCCATCTAAAGCTTATTTCGAATTGTAAGTACTAATTGCAACAATAATATCTTAGGAATTTTTTCTATATAATGATTTATCTAAGCTATGACAATCAAAGAATAATGATAGTAATTAAGAACTGCCAGTTTGCTGAAAATTTACTTAAAATTAAACTTATATTTGCCTGTAATTTATCTGAAGTCGAGTCTTTCCATATAAAATAAAGTATTTGCAAATAGAAAGACATTTTTAAAACGATTGAAGATAAGAAAGACTCCGAATAATTCGAAAATTTAAATTGTGTGTATAACTATAATCGTAGAAAATATATTATTCGTAAAAACGTTTGTTGTTAATGTTTACTGTTGCAAGTGTGGAATTTGTTTCAAATCATGATATGCAAGTTCTACTTTTAAAATATTTGTCATAGTGAAAGTTACTAGCGTGAACGAGAGCATTCCTTTCCAAAAAATGGTTTAATGATTGAATATTGCTTCAGTAGAATTTAGCAACACATGCGTGTTATTACAGAAAGGAATAATATTACACTTGATTTGATTTATTTAGTCAAAAAACAATCAACAACTGTATTTGACGAATGGAAAAGTACCAATAGCGCCTGCTCTCATGAACTCCAGAATCTCTTCCCGACATTTTAAATATAAATAGTGGAAAGTTGAATGGAATTTAAGTAAATAAACGAAAATAATAAATTCATAAAACACAAAAGTGAGAGATTAGCAACCGTCAAAAAACTTGACATTTTTGCTCTTGAGTTATAGAAAACTTACTTGCATCCGTAAACGAACTGCGGATTTGATTTTTTTATTGCTAACAAGATAGTAGCACGCCTCCAGCTCTACTCCTACCACAACTAGCAAAAGGAGAGCTCAACAAGAAATGCACATAATTATGCAATTTGAAATAGTAATTTAAGGAGAATAAAGGTACCAAGAACCCCAGTCAGAGTGTAACAACATGCATATAAAATTTATATTTTAAAAGTGAAAATAATCCATAAATTTTGCGATTAAAAAAATAGAAATATTAATGATCTAATTCAAAATTTTATAAAACATTATTGGGAGGTGTCAAGTGTGATCTGTGGATTCATCCATCCCCACCTACGTCACATTAGTCTCGAACGGCCGTTCCTCAGGCACCGAGGCGACCAACGTGGCAGGCGAGTTGCAAAGGCGCGCTGCCACCGGCCGCTGGCTTTCCAGAGGGCGTAATTGCTTTATCGCGCGCTGTCAGCCGAACGACGGCCGCCGTCGCCCATTCGCATGCGAGCGCCGTGCGCCCGCGTGCCGACGCGTGCGCGTGCGTGACGGTGCGTGCTCGCGCGCGCGTGTCGCTCGCCCGCTCGCCCGATGATGACGGCGACGGCGACGCCGCGTGATACTGCTGCGAGGGAGCGGGCGCGGTGACCTCGTGTGGGGGGGGGGTAAAGTTGCTGGACGTGTGGCCTACTGAAAGAATGTGGGGTGCCGCAGGGTTATGTTGCTCTGTGAGACAGGTGAGAATTGAAGCGCTTCTGGTTAGATAATGGTAAGCCATCTAATGTGGCTTTTAAAGGATAGGCGAATTGAAAGAATTATGTAAATCAGGTTATCTATATAAAAATGAAATTTGTTATATTAAAGCATATCGCATTTTTTATTGGAGTGTATTACACAAAACGTCTAGTGGCTTAACAAACTCAAGCAGAAATGAGGAAGGTAAATATCTGCATTTTGCGTGTTAATTGCCTAATCTACTTTTGTCTAATTCCAAACAACTCAATTATTAATGTAGATTGATAAAGAAAATTAATAAAGTAATTAGAGAATTATAATCGGTTTCTTTAGAATTCTTTCAGTTCAAAACTTCCACTGAGTCAAACATATTGTCTATAAAAATGTATTAAATAAATGCTTTGTCTAATAAAGTTATTAAAATTGATATTTTTCTAGAAAAGCTCTAAATTTAGTATCGTTCTTGTAGTCAACATCGTCGTTATATTCCTCATGGTAGTCCGGCTTTCCAAAGCGTATTTTTGAGAATGCTAGCTTTTGTAGTTCCGGTTCCTCCAACAAGGATACTTTATGTTCAGTATTTGCCTAGAATCGTGACTGCAGATGACGATCTCTGTGAAATTAATGGAAGTGATAATTGAAAATCTGTAGAAATATGATGATTATTAAGACTCCAGAAAACTCTGCAAGATATGCATAATTAAATCACGTGTAAATGAATTTTTTCACACACGTGTCAAGTGATCATACTTTCTGACTAACGGGAGAAAAATATGCGTTTGCAACGAAATTCGGGCCTTCAGGAAGAGAGTATAATATACAGAGCTTGAGTTCTGGTAGAACGCATCGGGACGCCAATCCAGTACCTCGCTAATAACTATTAAATTATATTATAAGTACATTAGTATTTCTAGTAACGTAATAATCAATTTGAAGCGCGTTTCGGGACCTAACGTTTTACAAACCAAACACTGAGTGTGATGTATATACATGCTCTACATTAAATATCGTTTATACGAAAATTTTCGGTAATATTTACAAATATGTAAATGTTTATCCATCATTACAACTACATTTATCAAGACTAGGAGGACAACAATGTTGAATGACAGCAACGTAGCTCCTCCCCCAGACGGTAGTGTCTCAGACAGAAGCGACAATAAATCGAGGGCAATCGGCGAGGTGAGTATTACTATTACATTAATAATTAATTTGAAACGCGTTTCGGGACCTAAAGTTTTACAAATCAAACACAGTGTGTGTATACATGCTGTAGATTAATTATCGTTTCTATGGACATTTTTGGTAATATTTACAAATATGTTTATCCATCATGTAATGTTTATCCATCATTACAACTACATGTATCAAGATTAGTGGGACAACAATGTTGAATCACAGTAACGTAGCTCCTCCCCCAGACGGTAGAGTCTCAGACAGAAGCGACAATAAATCGAGGGCGATCGGCGAGGCGGATGTTCTTAGCCTTCATTGTCGGCGGCCTCTCCGACGGAGAGCCGTAAAGCGGGCGGAATCAGGGCGACGCGACGCGACGCGACGCACGGCGCAGCCGGCGCGTGGGGCGTGGGGCGTGGGCCAGGGCGTCATCCGGCCCGAGGAAATGAACACGTCCCAGCGACAGGGCGTAGCAGGCGCGGGGCGGCCGGCAGATGATCCGAACGCGTGCTAGGTTTCCCGCTGCAGCTACGAACCAGAGCAGCTGCTCTCCACGTTTGGGAGGGTATAAACTGCCACCGAAAGAGAATGCATGAGGACATTTAAAAGGGTTACTTGGACGTACAAAAATTCTGATACTTTGGTAAACTTGTAATCAGATATTATCACAATTTGGTGTATCGTCATAGTCTTTACGTATTAACATTTATTTGCATAGTTAACGTTGGAGACATAAATATTGATTGATAAACATTCTCGGAATACACTAAAATGTCCGCATTGTCTAATGTGACATAGTGAATAACACTTCGTCTTAAGAATCACAGCACATTCCTACTTCCACATGACTAGAAAAAATCCCGGAAACCTATTGAAGAAAGACGACTCAATGTTCTTCAGAAAACAGTCACTATTCTGGTTGTCATCAACAGAGAAATAAACCTAGATGTACCTGCCGTTGTATCCGCACTCACAAAAATTCGAGACTTGCCAACAGAAGTGGGACTTCATTTGTTAAACTAGTTATCGGCAAAAAGTTTTCATGGCAAATTCGGCAGATTGATATTACATCACTTCCAATTCACCTTATATCTATTGGAAAATAACATCGCAGTTCGGTTTCAACCCCAACCAATGAAGTGCGAGCGTTCGTTTCGCGTCCGTTGGTGCAGAGGGAAGCGGAGTTGCCCTGTGCAGGGGTTGGGCGGGACGGCGCGGGCAGTGCGGGCCACTCGCCCTGGGCTCTACACTGAATCTGGCCGCGCGACGTTTATGCCCTATTTACCATGGGCGGACCAGGCGCGCTTCCCACCCGCCACCGGACACGTCACCCGCCGCCGCCATCACCAACTACCTCATTGCCCGCCCACCCTCTCACCCCCCGCTTGCCTCCCTCACGCCCTCCCTCTCACCCCTCCTCTTGCTCCTACCCTCTCTCCCTCCCTCTGCGCCTCCTCTCCGCCTCCCTCTCCGCCCTCAATATGTTCCTCTCGCCCTGCACTCTCCCGCTCAAAGATACTCTCGTCCTCCTCTCGAACTCTCGCCCTCACTCACGCCTACCACTATCCACCTCCAGCCCTCACTCTCGCCCTCACTTTCGCCCTCACTCTCGCCCGTCACTCTGCCCTCACTCTCGCCCTCACTCTCGCCTCACTCTCGCCCTCACTCTCGCCTCACTCTCTCTTACCGCCTGCCTGTTACCTTGGCCGTCCTCGCTCCCGCCCGCCCCTTGCCAGTTCTCTCACCATCTCACCCTCCCATCGGCTGCACCGCTCTCCCCCCACCCCCATAGCTCGTTCGCCCTCCAGGTCCTCTCGCCCCGCTCGTTCGGCCTCCCCCTGCTCGCTCCGGCTCCCGCCATCTCGTCCTCGCCCACCGTCCCGCCCGCTCGCTTGCCAGCCAGCCGGACCGGCCGACGCGACGTGGCGGCCCCGCCTCACGTAAACTCGCAGCCCCTGCTCGCATTGCCATTGGTGAGCTGGTCGCGATTTCTGCTTTCTCCTTGACCGGTATTTTTCTATACTTTACGAACCAGGTTTTATTAAGAATCGAGTATACGAATTTTAGCATTCTCTCTATTTACATGTTTTCGGTATCTGGGATTTCAAGTGCTTTTTTTCTTTGCTTGTTCGTCTCAACGGTACACAAGACTAATAACAAATTCTATTAAATGTCATTTTGCTGGATAATAGTTTCATCACGGATCCGTTTATTTTGCGGTGACAATGCATAAGGAAGAACACTGGCATCATTCTCCAATTCATTTCACAGAACTTTAATGCTCATATCCTTTTCTCATGTATTCTTATGTTTTACCTGCTACCTCTTTTCTTTTCGCAACAGTTTTCTTTCAATCAAATTACCACACACATTTTTCCTTCGTCTGTTTACTTTTCTCTTCGCTTCTCCCATTTTTCAGTTCTGTGAACCATTTTATTCGTTGTTTTCAAAGCGATTTTTTTGTTGTGTCGATTTTTTCTCTTTCCCTGAGAGACGTTGGAAGATTTTTTTTCTTTGGCAGGCCTTCCTCAGACAGATGACTACGATGTCCTCTCCCACGTGTCCTGACTCCACCTTCGCAGCCAACATGAGCTTTATCTGAAAGTGACCTCACCTGTTGCTCAATTCCGTTTGACCTTATGGGCGCTCTCGCCAGGAAATTACCGCCCTTGAAATTCCTCCACTTGATTTATTCTACCACCCAGCGACAAGTGACTTGATAGACTAAAAATAGATCGTTCGGAAAAGCGGTAGTACAAGCTCTCTTGGGCGAGGCAATTGAATGGCATAGCTTCAGATTAATTATCTGGCTTTTCAGAATCCGATTTGTACTCCGATTGGTTTAAATTGCAACATTCGTTGGAATCTGTCAAAGCGAGTAAGAAACGTGCTGGCAATATTTCGAATTTCTTCAAGAGAGTAATATTTCTTCTAACGTCGTACCAGTCACTTGGGATGTTACACTGACAGAAGGGAGTGGTGAGTCATGGCGGCAACTTGGTGTGGCACAAAGAGACATGAGATGTTCTGATGTAGATAACACTTCTCATTTGTCTTTTGAAGGGTTACACCTAGTGCTTTTCGTAAAATATGAACATTTAGATCGAAGATTCACGACGTTACTACGGCTCGTTCGCACTGGTTCAAATCTTCTGGCTGACTGACAATTAGGAATTACAAAACACGTTATACGCAATGCATGTCGTCGACTCGTTTCGCCCTTATATGGGATATTCACACCATATATCAGCGCCAGAGACAACTCCTTATTTATCACGATTGAAAATGTATGAAAAATCACATAACTTTCAGTTTTTAATTACGGTAAAACGTATTAAATATATTCTTTGAATCTCCTTAATATTCACACTAATACTTCATTTTTATAGACGATTTAATTATTGCTTGATAAAAAGGTAAATGTGTTAATTAAACATCATCTCACAAAATACTCGGAGTAAAAGTTTCTCTGGTATTACCTCTGGCTTAATCCATTCAAAGATGTTCTCTACAGGCGACAACCAACCTGCTCAATCTCTAGTTTCTCCGGTTCAGCGCCATGCTCTGTTAGGTTCAGACAATTTAGAGAAGTAGAGAAGAGGGGAGTACAGATAGGGGAGAAATTAATGGAGTAACAAAGTGCATTACAGATAAAGTGAATTAATGAAAAATTTATGATTCAGGCTGAAGAGATATGCAAAGCGTCCGTGACGTTTCATGTAGGGTTCGATAACTCGGGCGCAGCGGAGACAAATTGGCCTCTAAGCCGGGAGGGTCTTTCGTGAGATCCGTTTCTCGCGAAACAACGGTTGCTTCGTATCAGCTCTGAGGAATCCCAAAGAGAACAAGCTGTACGGCAATTAGCGAAGGAGTCGTAATACTCGAATTACGAAGGTACATATTACAAATTACTCGAATTACATAGGTACCATTGTAATGAGAGTAACGAGATGTATTTGGGAGAATTTCGGTACATTTTCGAAAACATTCGATGCGACGTTCATACGATAAACAAACGACAAACATTCACAATCAAGGCGGCATTCGAACACGAGACCCTCCGGAGGTGGCGCTTTTACCTACCTCCGCCATCCAGTTCGGCTTATTTGCTTTTAAAGGAGAAAATGAACTTCTTACCTTGCTTTGTTTGTTGACCATAGAGAAAAAATATACGTGCAATTGATTTATAAATAATTCCTCCAGTTATACATTTATAAATTATTTGAAGAAATATTAAAGAGATTATTGACATGACTCACGTCATAAAAATAAATAGTTGCTTCAGAAGAAAAGTTGTTTGATAGAAAAGTATTGATACCAAAATAAAGAGTTTAAAATACTTGTGAAAATCCATTTCATATGACTAGAAACTCTCATTGAATGAGAATATTCCAAGCGGAAAATTCTTGAGTTAATTGTATGCGGTTGTGACTTCATACACTACTCAAATTAACGAGAATTAAATATTGAACTATGTCTTATAAACAAAATTTAATACAACATTTTTGTTCAGAATTAAAGATTAAATCATTGTTTTTACGTAAGAACATAAGTTAATAAAGAAGAAATTTCCTAAAATTTTTCTGATTTTTAAACTTAAAACTAAATGGAAGAAAATACATTTTCTAGAGTCACGTAAACAATTATCTGCATCTGCAACAGCGTCCTGTAAGAATATTTTGTTTTCCATTTCTAACAATCACGTAATAATGTAATACCTCACTTAGCTGTGAAATATTTACCCATTAACTCAATTCTTTTTACATGCGAACAAAGCTACGTAATACAAAATAAATTGGAAAGATACTCGCAACTTTAGCCCACTTGAGACGTGTGTCGGCTCCACGCAGAAGGCAGTATCCTGCAATTGCAGGGCACGCGCCGTTAACTTTCGCCTCTTCCCGTGCATGAAATGAGACGTCGCCGCAGGGCTTTCTCGCCGCGCGCGTGGGCGACGGCGGCGCCACCCGACGGCCGCCTGCTTCGCAAAGGCCAATTCAGAACAGATTTCACGGAGGTGGGGCTCTTTCAGTTTTCCCCCACAGAAGCAGTTTTAATATCGCATAAAAATTGTTAGCTTGAAATTATGAAAGGTGTATTCATATTTGGAACTATACTTTAGTGATGATGTAATGTAATAATAACATTAGAAGTATTAATTGGAGCATATCCTGGAAAAGCGATAGTCTTGTGAAGTTTCCGAGTCTATAAGGCCTCCCCTCCCGAGTACGCCACTATGACAGGAGGGGGCGTTAGGACAAGGCATAACGGTACCCCACTCCAGGATGGCGAAATGATGGGATAGTAATGATCAGTCGACCCAAGAGAGGAGACTCATGGGGGTTCAGCCCGTCCTAATTTTCTATATCAACGAAAGAAATTTATAATATACATTATTTACGTTATAAATATTTACTATAAGTCAACAAATAAAAAAAAATAAGCATACCGAAAGATTATAACTTGTTATTGCATTTGATACGGAGCGCGATTTACACTGCATAACTTGTCTGGATTCACAGGATCGTGGTTACGTGGGGTATGTTGAAACATTTGAATAATGCTACATGCTCTCTAACCAAAGGATTTATAAAAGGGAGTTAAGGAAGAGAAATATGAAAACAAACTGAGTCAAGTAATCATCTAGTTAATTGGCAAATAAGTAAATCTGAATAATTAGGAATAGGTAAAAAATAAATTAGTGTATATACCACGGACGTCAACTGCTTCCAAAGATATCAGGAGACAAAATGAAGGTCGCTTTTTGTGCCCACTCGATTATTAGAACACTTATAACGCCTTTGGTGGATACATGAATAGTACGATACTGAGTATACACGAACAATTATCCACAAGAAAACATCAACTCGTCTGGGCACTGTAAATGTAGCCCCCCTCCATCAAAGTGAAAAACCGCGGGTAAGCCTCTGATGACAATGGAAAACAATTGAAAGGAGAGATATATGGCCCACTTTGTACCATGCAGCCCTGGCATTTACCAGGATGTAGTCCTGGAAACCACCGATCCGGGCTGTCGGCCTACGAATTCCTCTCCCGGCAGGCTTCAAAACGCACCAATGTCATAAAAAAGTGAATTTCCGCCGTCTGGAATCGAATCCTCGATAATGATTCATCGATCGTTAGTGATTCCGGGCGCGTCAGCTGTTAATGTCATTAGTTTCGTAAGAGTAATGCACGTTTCCTCGGGAGGCGGTGGTGATCTTCTCTCGCTCGATGGCGAGATCCGGCGCCGACCTACCATCGGCTTGCGGTGTTTTCCCCAAAACGGTATATCCCACCAGCGGGGCACCGCCCCACCCGGAACAAGCTCTAAGCTCTCGACCGGTCTCTTGGCATGTGGTAGTCGAATGCATGTGAATGTAAGTGTGCGTAAGAAAGGGGTGAGAGTAGGACAAGGAAGAGGAAGGGAAGACCGTGCGCGGTCCGTGGCCCTTTTGTTATGGAACTGGTCCGACATTCGCCTGGTATTGATCCGGGAAACCACGAAAGCTACTGATCAGAGCAGCCAGTCGCTAAAATTCTCCTTTAGTCAGCCAGCGACTAAACTTGACCTAGATGAGAAGCTAGAGTCGAAATTCCCGCCACCGTCGGGGCTCAAACCTAGAACCTCCCGGTCAGAGGTACTGCAGTGATATCAAATGGGTCGTCAACCTCCCTACGTTACGCCAGAAAAACATCCTCTCGCTGGCTGCCACAGATGTTTTGTTGATTAAAGTGTGTAAAAGTAGGAGGAAAAATTAGGGAGACACGGCCATCCTTTCCCGCCCCCCCCCCTGGTTCAGCCACAACTTCGCGTCAAGGCCAGCGGCTCGGTACGACGCGACGAGGAGCCTGGCGCCCTCTGGGACGTCAGCGCCAGACAAGCTGTCGACTTCAGGTTGCGCGCGTCAATGCCATTCAGTGATTAGACACGGGTTTGGCAGCATATTAAGGCCAACGGCGAGTGCTGAGTGCTGAAGTGAAGCAGTCCTACTTCCAGTCACTGAAAGTTTAAGTAACATGTACGTCGACTACTGTACTCGTCGTCTTGATGCTTTCTGACGAAATGATTGCGTGTATCCAAAATAATTTCGGAGTACAAAATGTATAAAATAATTTAAACACCTAAAATGTAAAAGGATCTTACGGTATAAAAAAACTGAGAGAACATGACTTTTCTGAACTGAACATTCGATACGATGCAAACATACTTAAGATTTTTAAAAATATTTTCATTATTAAAAACTAAGTAAAATAACTTCATTGCTACGACTATTACATGACATGAAATTCAACATAACTACTAAAGACTCTCGGAGCCTCAAGTATTCTACTTAAGATATTTGGTTCTCCTTTGAAATCATTGATGAATAATAATCATGTTTGGAATTGAATACTTCGATTGAAATTACGGTATATTACTTCCTTATATTGGTGCATATTAAAAATTCAAACATTAATGTTTGTAATCCACTGTTCTTTACTTCTATATTTTACAGAGCTCCATTTTGTTGAGCTCTATGAATTTTCGAAAATTGCAAATTTTGAGATAATGCGAGAAAGTACTTGCTGTTGTAGCAGCATTCGGTTTTTATATTATTAGATTAACAGTGTATTCCACTCAATCATTCTCAAAACACAAGAACAGTCTGTTTACTTTCTTACTAATGGATATCTTGCATGAATCTTTATCTGCAAACATTTTCAGTAAAATATAAGAGTAAATTAATATGATTATTCCGACCAGACATTTGTTTAAAGCGGAGGAACATAAAACTCCATCAAACATATGGTCGCGACTCGACATTGAGGAAACAATCATTCATGTCATATCTGACTTGTCAGTCTTTATGTAGCCAAGTACAAAACCGAAATTGAAAACTGAGCTTAACTCAGAAAACTGGCGGTTTCGTATCTGGAAACATATCAACAATGGAAACACGAGAAGATTGAATTCAAATTCTATTACAGTTTTTTTTTCAATAATGCTAAGTTGATAAGAAAATCTGTGTTCATGTGCCTTAAATAATACAAGTTACTTGGGTAAGAAGTACGAAATTATCATTCTGCTAATCTAAGGACATCTTGTTTTTTAAATAATTCTTTCATAATCTGAAACACAATTTGTAATACGTTGTTTTCCATTACGCGGCTAACTTAATTATTAATTCTTATTTAAATTTCAAAATTGCTATATCTAACATATTTGAGGTATTATACGTAATATTGTTGCCATATCGTTAAGTTTTCTTTACTTTTCAGCTTTCATGTTATTGTTCTCTGAGTTACATTAGTTCCATATATTCTATATTTACATTCTTTCTTCTATAGTTTCAATAACAATTTGTCAAATATCTCTTAACTTTCCTGGCTTGATTTCTCTAACAACTACCATTTTCAATTCCTTTTATTCAGAAACAATAAAAAATCATTTCTTAGGAATCACTCGGAACACGGTAGACAGAATTTGGAAATACACCTGCGATTCTTTGAATATTCAGTCAACATTGTTGTAATTGAAGTCGAATAAACGGTTTTCAAACAATATAAATTGTTCTTTCAACTAAACGCTAAAATGGAAGATGACATTAACTTTCCTTATTTCTTAAATGTGTTCGCCTCCGTGCTTGCATAATCAAATCTAACCACTAAAGAGAAAAAGGGAGAGTATTTGACTCCAGGAGAGGAACAGCGGAGACACGTGCCCAATATGCTCCTCTCAGACTCAGCATGTAGCACCCAATGAAAGGCACGTGGGTCGAGAAACGCCGCTCTATTCCATCCCAATCCAAATGTCCAGATAATCCAACACTCCACCTACGTTTCCGCCCCGATACCATTCTTGTCCCTCCTTATCCCTCGGCGTTGTCCTCGTGGTGCGCTATTTCTGGCGCGGCCCCGCCTCACTCCCCCTTCTCCCCTCCACCCACCCATCTATGTCCTGCTCCACCCATCCCCGTCCCGCCTCACCTCTTCTTTCCTCGCTGGGACTTGCCACGGCCCTCCAACGCCCGCGCTCCGACCCGCATCGGCTCCCCCTCTTGCCGCCCCGCCACACCCGACCCGACTCATCCACTCCCGTCCGCCCATTTCCGTCGCCCCCGCCCCGCCCCTTCCTACCCCTGGCACGCCTCGCTCCAAACCCGCCCTGTTCCGACCCGCCCCGTTCCACCAAGCGCGACCCCCGCCCACGTCACCAGCGCTCCACCCAGCGCCGCAAGCCCCCACGCCCGCCCCCCGCCGCCCCCCCGCGCCCGCCCCGCCCCGCCTCCCCGCCGTTGTTCCGCTGCCGTAACGGTCGGCCGCGGCCACGCGAGACAGCGTTTCGACTTACGTTTGAATCGCGCGCCGCGCCGATAAGTATTCTGCCACCTGCGCCGTGCCCGCCGCCCCGCCGCGCCGCCCTCGCGCGCCCCATGCTGCCTGGCGAAGGCGTCGGGACGCATGACGTGTTTCGCGCGCCTACTCCCGTGCGCGCCGCTCGCCGAGCCGCCCTGCCCGCCTGTCTGCCTCGAGCTACCGAACGGTCAGAGCGACACTCGCGTGTGCTGACCGCGATGGCGTTCATTGGTGACTTTCTATTAAATAAATAGAGTTTATAAATATATTTTCAATAAAAATAGAGGTAAAGTTCTCTGTATTTACTAGGCTGTCCGGGTATGCGCGTCCATGGCAGAAGGTGCAAACGTTCCGGTCGCCATCTGCGACCTCCTCAGGCTAAGCCCTGAGAAATCCTGAGGAAAGCATTCAATATAACCTATCCATTTCACTTTCTGAATTCTACATAATGTAATAATTGTATATTATTGTAAATAATATATATATATTATATATATATATATATATTATAGTATATATATATAATATTACTGGGAAAGTTTTAGTCATTCACACGCTAAAATGCAAAATACTTTACCTATGCTGTAATGAACAATCTTGTATATAGTTATTGACCGAGCTTGTATTTGATCCTCATTAAACTGGATTCACTCTTCCGCATCTTCCATTGTTTAAAGTACAAACATTTCACATTGTATCGTTCTTTAGCCAACACCTAGTAGCAATTGAGCTCAATTGCCTGTTCAATTATATCAGTGACCTTTTGTGTGATCTTCACGTCACAGTCGCCTCTAGAGCCACTCCCTCTCCCATCCGGCCGTGACATTAGCAAAACCGATTCGGAGCGAAGCCGATCGCATTAGTCGCTTCGTGGCCATGAAATTATATGCAACAGAGGCAGTTCTGAGAATGAGGTGACTTACTCGGAGCTTCATTAATAGAGGTTCTATACATGTTACTGAGATGGGGAATAACTTGCCCCTGCGAAGAAAATTAATGCAAATCATTAGGACAATTTTTCTTGGGTAAGTCGTGCAACTTAAAATGGGCGCCTTCAGTTAGAGAAACATTGTCCATTCAAAATGTGTTTTATAAACTAAAAATCTTACCTTGAATACTTTATGTTCTTGATCTATTTTTAGAAGATTCAGTGTAGTGCGTCAAAAGCAAGATGCACTTACAATGCAGTCATTGAATTCATAATTGTATTAAAAAAGTAAAGGTTATGTTAGAGGAAAATTCAAAAGAGCTTTATTAATGTATCGAATCATATCACAAGGCAATATGAAGATATTGAACATTTATAAAAATGGTGCAATCAGAAGTGGTCTTAACTCAGGCACTTTGGGTATTGAACATGTTGGTTAAATTAAAAAAAAATTCTATTCATTGAAAGAACTGGATATTGTGTGAGAAAATAATATGATCAAAACATATACGTGAACATTTCTACAATAAATATAAGGGAGAAAACAGATGTAGAAGAAAATATGATACTATTATTCCTATATAATATATTATGCACTGATTGAAACTTGCTTCTCTTTCAAACACATATTTCATTCCATTAAGATGAAATATTACTACAGATCATGAAATTGGACACATAGCATTCCAAAGTTTGACAATAAGAGCCATGTAAAATAAAAATACGATTTATGGACAAAAGTAGTACGTAAATTTTATTGGCAATTGCCCCAGAGAGCATGAACTAGATTTAATGCGGAAATAAAAGCAATCAATATCGTGACATTATTCAAATGTTTAAGTATTTTATGTTCAGATACCCAAAATTTGATAGCCAATTACTCGAAAACATGCGATCAGTAACAAGGCTCTGCGCTTTATGTAAGGCTTATAGCGGTCATCCAGCTTGGAAAGAAATTAATCGGCGGCTAATTATTCCTACGTACATCAGTAGTTTAGTCCGGCGGCTAAGACCGCAGAGAACAGATATCGGGTAATTTTCTTTCACAAATCGAAAGATAAAAGAATGGAATAGATTGCCTGCAAAAACCTTTGAACCATTTCCTCCAAGTATTCAACAGTTTAGGAAATTAATTCAGAGTATAACTAAGTAAACGAGGGACTAAGAATAGTATATTATAGAGCGAAGCATAAGTAATATATGTTGAGTGAGGTGTCGTGCAGTGTAGAGCAGAAAAATAATGAAGGAAGTGAAGTGCAGTGTGGTCTTAATTGAACACACGGTCAACGCGGAGTTAGATTATAGAAGTTCCTTTTTTAAAGGTAATTTAATGTTATATGAATTAGTCAGGTTTTATATTATTGTTTTTATTGTTATTATTATTATTATTATTATTATTATTATTGTTGTTGTTGTTATTATTGTTATTATGCTATTATCGTTAGTCTTTTAGTTGCTCCTATTGTTACAATGGTTATTATTATACTATTATTATTATTATTACTGTATAATTTGCATGTTATATATACCATATTTATGTAATTACCTGTCACCGTGTTATACCCAATTGCAGTTTGAATAAACTTATTATTATTATTAAATTACTACAAATCTTGCACCCAAATTCTATACATGTTTCTGAGATGGGGAATAACTTGCCCCTCCGAAGAAAATTAATAATGCAAATCATTAGGACAATTTTTCTCGGCATGGGTAAGTCACGCAGCTTAAAGTGAGTGCTTAAAGTCTGAGAAAAATGATCCATTCAAAATGTGTTTTACAAACTAAAAAATCTTGGTAGGATAATTAGTAGAGCAGTATTGCAATTTAAATGGGTCTAATATGTTCCAAAATAGCCCCAAAATCCGGAGTTTAAGAATTCAATTTTAATAAATTAAAAACAAAGAAAAATAAGTAATTTTTTTATACAATCTGCAAGGAGATATCACTGGATCTCGATTAATGGGAAGCAAGTGAAGTTTAGGGAAAATTAAATTACTTCCCTCTTACATAAAAGAAGTTTTTTTGCCATGCAACAGTATTCCGGAAAAATGAGGATATTATGACCGCCTCTTCGGCAGAATCACCCTTTTGGGACGTCGTCGATGGTTTAAAGCTGGCGACTGCGCTCGATCGCCGGGGCGTGGCGGCAGGGTCTCGCGCCCAGCACCCCACGCGCACGGCACGGCACGGCCCGGCCCTGTCTGGCCCCGTGCGAGCGGCGTGGCCCAGCGTGTCGGCCCTGATAACCGCCTCTTGTCCGCCCGACACCGGGCCGCGGTCGCTTGGCGCCCGCGCCCTCCATACTTCAGATAACGCCCGCCGCGCCGAGCCGAGCCACCATCGTGGGAGTCCCCTGCAACCCCGTATTGCCCGCATGGGGAAGCCACGGTTTAGTGCGAGAGATACGGAAACACGCGGAGATAACGGAAGAGGTGCTAGCTCTCGCTCTCATTAGCACACGCTCTGCGCTATCACACGAGAAATTAGCGCGAGATTGCGCCGAAATTTTCAACAGATTTTTGGGGCGTTTTGGAAGAATAATATGTTGTTTGGTTCCTGCGGGACGACTATAATGTTCTCCGATAGCGAATACAAACCTACGCCAACCGTATCGACGGACCGTATATAATGGATTCGACAGAATAAATACTGCCGCGAGACACCCCAACGCGCGTCGCGGCTGTTTATCGAACAGAAGAAGAACGACGAAGAATACGGAGAGGCTTAGGCGTAACCTGCCGCGGCCGACTAGCTATTGCGAAGGCCCGCAATACAAATCGACTGGAGTAACGGGATCTGGGAGAGAAATAAATTACGTTTAAGTGGTCCCTCATTAAATCTTTGAAGGCGTAAAACAAAAAACAGTCTTGACACTCCAACTTTCGAAATCACCGACCGAGATATAGATCACGCGATAGCGAAGTGGCCGCAGGAACCACAATTTTGCTGAGGTCGTTGGCAATGGGGCGATTCATACTGGCGTATTCGTCTGAGGCGCGAAGCTCGCTCCTAAATCAAAAGTGAAATCTCTTATTTATCGTCATTTCAATATTCCGAATCTTTCATTTCGCCCAATTATTGGGACCAGCTCTTGCTGTTGTTGCCTGAAGCAGTCACCCTAGACGAACTCTCGGTATTGTGTGTTGGTGGTTCCGATTGTTCCCAACTTTTCGTCTCAAGCGTCCCACTTTCAGAACTTCGTGATTACAGACGCGTAGCAGTGTAAAGAAAATCTTAATATTCCCTTGAACAATAACGAGGAGCAAATTTGTCACGTAATACAAGTTCCAAAGTTGCCGAGGAAGATAACGAGGTAAGGATTTGCAAATTAGACTGTCTGCGGGTGAAATAAGTGCCTTGGTCAGCACTATACTCCACCCGTCTTTGTTTCGGAATGGCCCGGTGCTCATTGGGCATCGGATTACACTGGTTTGAGAGTTACAGCCAAGCGAGGTGCAGGCGAGTGAAGTCAGCGTTTCCTAAGAACTAAGAGCCTTGCTAGAATATTTTATCACCTATAATAACTTGCCTTGCAAATTCGCAATACTGAGTTTGCGACTGTAAAACACTTGTTGTCCAAGAATGCAGTCTGTGAAACTTCGTTCATAATTTTAGATAATAGTCAAAATAGTAAACAAATAAATAGATGAATTACCTTAATTAAATATTTTATTTATAAATTTATTAAAATTAATTTGTTAGCAGCTAGATGGTGATAACATAAGATAAATCTATACAAGCATAGCAAGAGAACATTTTAATTAATCGTCAGCTCTGCTCCTGTACATAACAGTATTAATTTATATTTCAATCATATCACTATTATATTACTGTATAGAACAGAGCTCACTTCAGTCGGTCAGTTATTACATTTCATCTGATGATCTCACTTTGTAATTACTGATGAAATAATTATTATAACAAGACTATTTATATGCTTTGTACATGCAAATACAAATTAGATAAAATAATTTTCCGTGAAAAAAAATTTGAAGGAGCACTTTCGCACTCATGATCACCCAGTTAACCTCCTTGCACTCAACAAGGTGATATATTTCACTCAGATAACCCTGAATAGTCCATAAGTTCAGTTTCTTCCTTTATCCAAGTGAGTAATGACTTCTACATATAATTTAAGTGAACTGATAATAGCAACATCGCCAATGAATCTTGTCGCTCCTTTAAATCTAAGTGTATTTTTCATGTCACAAGTTTTATCTAGTAAAATATTTTTCTTGTAGTTTCCTTTCGCCGATTTCTATTATATTTATACGCACATTATATCCTAAATAATCGATTATGATAAACAAATAAAAGCATAGTTACGTAGTTTTAATTTATATGTGCAAGTTCATTTTTATATGCAAGTCTGAAGATAAAGTTGCTTTTAATTATTCTAACTTTAAACAGCTTGATTCCCTGTTAGTTAGGTATTTTGATACAAAAACCCATTAATTTACTTTGTCAATAGTTCTGCCCGAATCAAGCTGGTTTGAATGTACCTTGCATTTCCATATCTATTGGTAAATACACAATGTACGCAAGTATAAGTAAATCCAGAGCTATCGCCTTTTGGAAACCCGGATTACACTAAAATATCGCAAATGTTTCGAGTGGCTTTAATTTCCCTTCAATGTGTTTTGCACGGTACGGGATAGCCATAAATGACATGTTACGACTTCAGAAAACACCCGTGTAAGTTACACAATCATTTCCTGCTAATAATCATGTTGTCACCTAAATAGGAGTCTATGAAGAAAACTCACACATGTATGTTTGAATTAAATTGATACATTAAAAATTTAATCATAAAAATCAGATCATACATTGTTATCTTGCGTTTAAGAAAAAAAGAATTCAAATTTCTAGTTAGTAAGTGAATTAATACAAAACAAGTCACTATTATTCAGTTAATGGTAGTTCATTTTTAAATATTGAAAAGAGAAGAATCAAAAAACTAGTCTTCTAAATAAGGATGTTCTATTCTGACGAATGTATTGTATAATTCTTTGTCAATATCCCTACCGCCAACGTTTCCTTGAAATTATTATGTGTAATATCCATCCAATATAAACCCATCACGTAGACAATTGCTAATCAGTGTACGCTGAATAGCAATCCATGCTGCCAACTTCTCTCACGACTCAATTATTACTTATTCGCGATCATAGACTCAATGGATCGCTGATTAGAAAACTTGCAGGACTGTACACAGATTAGATAATAATTCACTTAGGTGTGATAGGTCAGCACAAAGCGGTACTCTCCGCAATACAGCGTGTAAAACCCAAGGGCAAAATAATATCTGCTCCCAAGGTAGAGGTCTTCAGAGGCTTCAGACCGAATCGGTACACACTCCAACGATATCAGCCATGCAGGCGGGTCAGGAGCGTTACACGGCCTTAAAGGAACGATGTAATTAAATGTAAACCTATTAAATTTAAAAGAGCACTAATATTCCTAAGAGATAAGCTATGAAACCGTGTAAGCATGCAGTGAAGCAATTACCAAGAGTAATTGTACCTGTAGAAACACTGTACAGGTAAACATCGTCAGTAAGTACTTATAACCTTCCCCGTTGAGCACTAACTGCATTTGGTAGATTTTTATAACACACAATACCTCGTGTTCTGATACCACTAGTAGGTCGTTCCTTCAGATTAAAAGAGCTTTTTAAAGATTACAAGTCCCTTTGGCATAACGTGTTCGACTACCGTGTATTGATGCTATAAAATTTGAACATTTCAAACTTCTATATCTCCATACATTTGAATAGTTTGTGACTTTGGAATCACACTTGCAAGATCACGTTCATACGCTTATCACATTTTTCATTAGCCATTTACATACGAGAATCTTACTTTGTAGGAAAACTTCTACGTAGGAAAACGTCAACAATGATAAAACCTTACATTCGTTTGTCACGCTGATGAAACGACGTAATACGACGTATTAGAATTTGTTGTCTGGTGTCACTGGCTTAAACGGTTGTCTAGACCACCACCATCACAAACTTCCTAATTGTGGACACCCTCTCGATGTATTCTTTGCAATAACATTTACGAGAATACACTCACGCTCTTGAACTCACATTTAGAACAATTCAATCAATGGTTTATACACATCCTTAAAAAGAACAACACGTAGTGACAAAAATATTTTAAGTTTTCTTGCGCAATCTGACCAAATGACACATTAGAATTCATTCTCACCTCTTGCCACAGGTCCTTCTCGACTGCGCTCACCGCCACCACGCCGCCATGAACTTCCTCGTGGTGGACCCCATCCCGGAAGCGCCGTCGCTGCCGCCGGCGCCGGCGGCGCTGGAGGCGGCCGCCAGCGACCTGGAGGCGGCCGTGCTGGCGGCGATGCGAGCGGGCGACGCGCGGGGCTTCGCGCGGCCCTACGACCGCGCCACCGCCCCGTCACCGCGCGCGGCGGCGGCGGCGCGGCGCGGCGGCCGGTCCTGGGCAGTGCGTCAACGCCGCCTGCACCTCGCCGCGCCTCGCGCCCTTCCTGGAGCCGCTGCTGCGGACGCCCGGCGCCGACCCCAACGCCCCCATGCGCCACCGGCCCGCCGGAGCCGCCCCGCTGCCGCCCCTGCACGCCGCCTGCGCCAGCAGCAACCCCGCCGCCGTCGCCCTGCTGCTCGCCGACCCGCGCACCCGCCCCGCGCAGCTCGACGAGGTCAGCCGATGCCGCTCTGCGGAATGAATGGCACAAACTTCTACGGCGTGTAGGGGGCTCATAAATGAACACTCTAAGCACACTGGCATGTAGTGGGCAATTGCAAATTGCGGGGTTACATGCATTTATATAAATGGAATTTGCTCCTGACTTTTAACTGATAAGCGCAGATGTTTTCGGCAGTTCCCGTCTTTTGCAGTCAAAGAGGTTTCAACGTCTTGAAAAAAATATCAGCTGACATAATTTCTGAAGACCTTGAAATCTCCTTGACGTCAAAAGACCGGGATTTGCCGAACATTTGAGAAAAAAAAAGTGTCTAAAAATCAGGAGCAAATATCTGTTGTATAAATGGATATAAATCAGCTATATGCAATTTACCACTTTATGTTTATTAGCAAAAAGTGATTGTTTTCTGACCCTTCGCATATTATAGAAGTTGTAAGTTTGCTTGTCGTAGAAGTTTGTATCATTTATTATGAGATATACTGTATAGTGTCCTGCGATTCGAGTTACCTTATGGGAAAGCTATTACTAACTGTGGAGCAGGGGATTCAATATCATAACTCCACAATACATTTCAATTTATTTTGAAGTAAAATCTATTTTATTATCAGAACTTAATCTATCTAAATGCACACCTAAAATTTGACGAATCTGAGAACATAAGTTCATATAAATAATGAAGTAACAATAGTTATCATATCAGAAAATATTGGATCTCACGATACGACCACTTCCAAAGAGATATTTTGTCTTAAGAGTTAACCGTGTTCACCTGTCCGCCAATGATACCTCAGACCTTTGAGGTCACACAGGATGACTCCGTCGTGTAACCCCCTTCAGAGTGAAATGCCTCTCTCACAGTAATAACGATTAAGGATGGGTCGTGTCTTATGGTATGTCTCCGCAATTTCGAGTTTTTTTTCAGCGTAGAAACATGGGTTGCGCGCTTTCTCAACTTGAAGTTATTAGCTCTGCGGTTGATCAAGGAAAATAGTACATATCATACAAAATAGGAAAACATTTCTCTCTTGCAATAAATATACTTTTATTCTGAAGATGAATTAATTACAGATATCAAAATGACTTCTTCGGCGGTTCTAGCTTTATGCATGGTTCCGGCGATTCTAGTGTTAAAATAAAATAATGTGGAACTCATGGAACCTTTGTCAGATAATGCAACTCTGAAATGTCTTATTGACGCAAACAGTAAATCAAATTGCACCCCTTCGAGTTTCACGATTGCATGTATCTCTGCATCTTATTATTCCGATTGCTCACATACGCTATCTTGCGCTTTAATTCAGGATAACAATTTAATGTATGAATGTACTGAACTCCGTTAAAGTAAACTAATTGGGGAAAGCACCATTAAGAAATGGTTATAGACCGACAACACCTTAAAGAACATCTACATTTTTCATTAGATTTTCAGTTTGCGAAGTAAAATAAACCTAACCTACTTTCCTGAAGACGGTATAATGTGAGAAGAGAATGACAATGTTCCTACGAGTCAAGCTTACATTCGGACTAATATTAACGGGACTTAATTACCTTTCCAGAACCATGACCATATGATCCAATATACAAAGACAAACACATTGTTAGAGAGTAGTGGAAGTTTGCTAATTAAGTAACAGGGCGCCTCCACGGACTACAGCACATGCAGTGCATGTAGAGTTTACTCCGCTTAACACTTATGTTCTAATTAAAATTCATGAAATATTTTATCTTGTTCACAATCAATATTTAGGATGAACTGCGTAATTTAAGAAATCGTTCTAGTGTTAAGGACTTGCTAACTGTTTAAATATCAATATTAATTACTATATATTTTTTCTACAACTCACGTTCCAAACGAAAAAAATGTTTGCATGACACCATTATATTTTATTTATCTCACAATGAAATAAGAAATAAAAATAACCAGTAAAATGAAATGTTTTCTGACAAAATAACTATCTCGTGTGGAAAGACTGAAAGACCACAGCATTTCAGATATGTTCTATTCACAGAGACCCACTAAAGAGAAAATTTGGGGACACCCAAAGGAATAATGATACGGATCTTTTAAAACTTGCAGAGAGATCAACATAGAGAAGACTATTACTTGCCAAAGAGAGTGAAACCATTCAGTTTAATTATTAATGTAATATGAAATTACAAAAAATGTATTATTATGCTACTAATTGGGCTTATGCGATCATTAAATACTATGAAAATTATTGTAATTAATACCCGTCAACCGCAATGTAGTGCACGTAAGTGAAAGTGTTTGTAAGGAGTGAGGATAAGGGACACGAAAAGAAAATCGTGCGCGGTCCGTGGCCCGTTTTTTAGGGCATTCGTCTGGTGTATCTCGGAGAAACCACGGAAAAATATCGATCAGACCAGCCGGGCGGTTGAATTCTTCTTGAGACAGCTGATGAAGTCGACCTAGCTCTCTAGCTACTGTCGAAAATCCTGCCACCGTCGGTCCTCCAACCCTAGGATCTCCGGGCCAGAGGCATGCAGAAACATCAGTGCGAGTAAATGCTCTGAGTCACCAAAGCCAGTGATAATTATTGTTAAAATCAAAGTGGAAGCCAAGTTTGAACATTTCTGACAAATCGTATGGCAAAGTGAGGGTAAAATGTAATAGAAAACCAAAATGTAAGGTCCCAGCTCAGAAAATTTCGTTTTGTAGGTTACGGCAAATGAAGGTTGCATGGAAAGAGAAATCTAATTTCGGGGGCCTAAGGCGAATCATTTCCAAGTTATGCACGATATTAAGGTACATTGCAGCGTAATGTGTGTTGTAAATTGTATGCTCATCTGCTTTACCCATCAGCAAACATAAATTCTTTACGTCTTAGATTTCTTTGAGTGTAAGACTGAGTTGCTGTTCTCTCCAGCAATAGCTCACACACGGAATTTTGGGATTGCTTCTTATAAAAGGATTAATACCGCCATTTCTCCTGAGCATTTTATAATTATATCATAATATAATTTTGTATTATACGTCATAACGGTAATATAAAGAGATTGAAACGAAAATGTTGAAGATGTGGCGCCTCCCCCTAGGCGTGACTAGCTGAGCGTGTCCGTTGCGGTGTTGCAGGCGCGGCGCACCGCCCTGCACCACGCGGTGGTGCCGCGGCGCGAGGACTGCCTGGAGCGCGCGCGCGCCTGCGTGCTGATGCTGCTGGGGCAGGCGCGCCCGGAGGAGTGGGCGTCGGCCGGGCGCGACCCCGACGGCGGCGACTGGGGCAGCTGCATCTACGGCCACGGCGGCGGCGGCGGCGGGGGCGGCACGGCGCTGGTGGACGTGGACGCCGCAGACACCTACCAGTGCACGGCGCTGCACTACGCCGCGCGCTACGCCGACGAACGCATGGTGCTCACGCTGCTGCGCTGCGGCGCCTTCATGGGCGTGCGCGACCGCTTCGGCCACACGGCGCTCAAGGACATCAACGCCAGCACGCTCGAGACGCACCTCGACGAGTGCCTCAGGTGAGACATTCCACCCCACCCTCTCTCCCTCTCTCTCTCTCTGTCTCTTCTCTATCTCTCTTCTCTCTCTATCTCTGTCTCTATCTCTCTCTATCTCTTCTATCACTCCCTGTCTCTCTCTTTCCCTGTCTCTCTGCCTCTCTCTGCCTCTCTCTGCCTCTCTCTGCCTCTCTCTGCCTCTCTCTGCCTCTCTCTACCTCTCTCTGTCTCTGTCTCTCTCTCTATTTCTCTCTGTCTCTCTCTGCCTCTCTCTGTCTCTCTATGTCTCTCTCTGACACTCTCTCTCTCTCTGACTCTCTCTCTGACTCTCTCTCTCTGACTCTCTGTCTCTCTGACTCTCTGTCTCTCTGACTCTCTCTCTCTGACACTCTCACTCTCTGACTCTCTCTCTCTAACTCTCTCTCCCTCTCTGACTCTCTCTCTCTGACTCTCTCTCT
The DNA here is from genome assembly GCA_017312745.1 of Gryllus bimaculatus. Classification (NCBI taxonomy): domain Eukaryota; kingdom Metazoa; phylum Arthropoda; class Insecta; order Orthoptera; family Gryllidae; genus Gryllus; species Gryllus bimaculatus. The sequence continues at coordinate 6,357,594 of BOPP01000020.1, forward strand.
CCGACTCTCTCTCTCTGACTATCTCTCTCTGACTCTCTCTCTCTCTCTGACTCTCTCTCTGACTCTCTCTCTCTCTGACTCTCTCTCTCTCTGACTCTCTCTCTCTGACTCTCTCTCTCTCTGACTCTCTCTCTCTGACTCTCTCTGACTCTCTCTCTGACTCTCTCTGACTCTCTCTCTGACTCTCTCTGACTCTCTCTCTCTGACTCTCTCTCTGACTCTCTCTGACTCTCTCTCTCTGACTCTCCCTCTCTGACTCTCTCTCTCTCTCTGACTCTCCCTCTCTCTGACTCTCCCTCTCTCTCTTTTTTATAGCGAACATCACACGGCGCTGAAAGTCATCAGCGCCAGGACGTACGAGACGAACCTCTCGCTTGTTTGCTTTTTTTCCAAAATATGTTCGCTTCCCTATTGCTTATGTATTGTATTGTAACGATTGGACTGGAAGCCACGTGAAGTACAAATGTGTCCTTCCACAGAAAAACATGTCTCTGTCTTGTAAATTAATGCTAAGAACTGAATCACATTATCAATTTTACAATTAATTGTTATACGTATTCTAAGATAGTAAAATAATCCCATTTTAATGGCATTTATATTAATTTTTTTAATTACGTTTAATTAATTAGTTTTTTAAATGAAATTTTTACTAACGAAATTCCGTATTGTGTTTCAGGTCGAAGAATGCCAAATCGCCACAAGAGTACATGTACAGCATGATCTTCACATACACCTTTCTTCCGACTTCTCCTGCTCATATATCGGAGCAATGCAGAAAGGCCGGTATTGGAGATCCCGAATCTTGCACATCGTCGCTGAAGACTTGCGTGTACACGTCGGAGATGCATGTGCTGGAGGAACTCAGTCACATGAGATGCACGAGGCATCTCTTGAAGCATCCGGTGGTCACACTCTTCCTCAACATGAAGTGGCACAAGATCAAGTACATATTTTACTGCAACATCCTCACTTACACGATATTCCTCATTTCTCTCAACTACTACATCATCATGAGGCCCAGCGTTGGATGCAACAAGTTCAATAAAACCGGTAATATTTTCTCAAAGCCTCTGGAACCAACAGTTTCTCCAATTCCACCCGAGTGCGATGAGAATCGATACCTGGTCTTGGAAATTATATTAATTGCATGTTTGATCGTGTTTTTGAGTAGAGAATGCCTACACATGTTGATGTCCTGTCGCAAGCACATCTTTTGTTTTGAATTCTGCGTCAAATTCCTTCTAGTTATCGCAGTAGTTGCAGTTCTTCTGTTGCCAAACAATGTTGCCAGACAACATATTTCTGCTTTAGCAGTTCTGTTGTCTTGGTTAGGCTTATTTTTCCTTACGGGAAATATGCCCATGTTGTCCATCCAGTTAGAGATGCTGAAAAGAGTATGTGTAACATTCATTAAATTTATGACCTGGTATTCCATCCTTGTGATAGGCTTCTCTTTTACTTTCTGCATTTTGCTAAATAACGGACAAGCTTATACAGCAGGAAGTGTGCACAGTTTCTTTCTAGATCCTTGGAGAGCAATTTTTAAAACAGTAATCATGATGGCCGGAGAATTTGATGCGGTTGACCTTCCTTTGTCCACATTTCCTGTGACAAGTCACATTATCTTCATCGTCTTCGTGTTCCTCATTTCCATCGTACTTTTAAATCTTCTCAACGGCCTTGCAGTTAGCGACACCCAAGCGATTAAAGAAGAAGCGGAAGTTTTCAGTCTGGTCGCCCGGGTGCGCACAATCTCTCAAATTGAAAACTCTCTCCTGCACCTTCGCAACTCCACTCTGCTAAAGACGTTCCTCAAACTGAAGTGCATCAGGCACGTTTACCACCGCATTTTCATCTTCCCGTTCTTCTACAACAGCAAGGAGATCCGCGTCTACCCCAACTGGAAGGAGAACAACGTGGTGATCAGCCGGCCGGACGACAGCAACGAGTACTTCCACATGTGCAACTGGAGCTTCAAGCGGTCCGTGGACGGGGCCATCAAGGTGGTGATCAACCGGCGGAAGGGCGCCGGGGCGCTGTGCGTCAAGATGACGCGCCTGCGCAACGAGCTCCGGGCCAGCATGGAGGCCATGGAGCGCCGCCTGCTCGGCGCCATGGACGGCAAGGCCCGGCGCGGCACCAGGCTCTCGCGGAGGAGCTGCGCCTCCTACAAGTCGTGTTGATGGCACACTGGGTTAATCCTATATCGGCACCTTTCTTTAACAATAAACCTAAGGCCCTCCTTCTTAAGATTTTGTGCTATATAAACAATTTTATTGAAACAATTTAAGGAATTTGAGTTTAGAGTTAAGAAAGACCTTGTAAAGTCTGCCAAACACCTCTGTGCCTATGCAGAGCCTTCCATGGACGCCTGCATGCCTCGTACAAGTCGTGTTGATGGCAGACAGGGTTATCTTAGCTAATCCTATATCGGCACTTTTTTGAAAAGATACCTAAGCCCCTCTTTCTTAAGATTTTGTGTTATTTAAAGAATTTTCTTGAAAGAATTTAAGGAAGAAGACCTTGTAAAGACAGTCAACCACCTCTGTGCCTCTGCAGGGTCTTCTATGTTCGTATCTTGTGGGTTTAGGGATGTGTCAAGGAAACTTGTGTGTTAAAGAAAGTTAATGTAAATGAGATTAGAAAATAAATGTTTAATTTTATTTACCACATCACAGAAATATTGTAACACATAAAACTATTCTAATCATTTCAAAGTCACAGCAAGACTGATGCATTTATCTTGAGTTCCTGTAAATGGCTTCAGTTAGAATTAGCCTTTTTTGACATTTTATTTTTAGATTTATTTTCGCGTGTTTTTTAAAGGTGTCGATATGTATTTTATTATTTATTATTCCATGTAAGGATATGTAATTTATAATTCTTATATTTAAACTGGAATTTATGAAAGCAAGTTTGTATTCATTTGATAAATATTCATTATGTTCTCGAAAATTTAAAAAAAATGAATGGTGTGAAATTACTTAATTGTTCGTTTCACTAACTTTCTTCGGAAGAATAACGTACGTCCAACTTCTTACAATGATTACAAGGTATAAAAATACATAATATGCTTGTCTAAATTTTCCTTTTCTCTTTATTTATACAATAAAGCTAACAAAATTAAATAAATTATATAAAATAACAAATACAAGTTATTCAGTAGTAAACACTTTTGTACATTTCTTTTTCTAAGAGTATATTTTCAATTATAAAATTCATTTCATTTGAATGTTAGAAAAAATTTTAATACCAACTAATTTTCAGTTCATTAAATTATTAATACTGCAAAATGTATGAATTTGACATTATAGAAACTTAATATTGGTCTTAATAAAAAATGTAAAATGACTGTGTACTCCTGGTGGATCTTTTATCAGCAACGGAGAAAAGAAATGTGCATTATATATTTTGCAACGAGTATGAGGTCAATGTCGATTTTCTTCAGAAAAGTATTAATCAAAATTCATATTTTATATTTTAGAGTCGCCCAATTACAGTACGGATACAATTTCAACTCACATTCCAAGACTCTCGGTGATTATTTTTTTCGCTTTCTGACAAGTAAACATACAATTAGAGGCCATAGGCTACAACACACAGCTCTAAATCAGTTATTTCTTCTGCTTGATTTTTCATTTCTTTTTCACTTACGAGCTTCAGACCACCCACACGCTATAAGTGTTTCACATGCACTACCTTGTTGCATGATTGATTAATGAGATACAACTGCCTATCGGCTTACCCCGTTGAGATCACAAGGCTTACATGATCAAATTAGTATTTCTCTTGTCATAATGATATATGTTACGCTTGTATTCATTATTCATGTTCTCTCAAATGCCAAGCCGACCCTGATTGTTCAATATCAGTTAATATTATTCACTAATAATATATTTATTCATATTTATTTTCATCTAGTTATGTGTATAAATGAATGTCCTCAAATTCTTCATGCATGTAATGAAAGAATTAATAAAATGACCAACATATTTCATATTTGGACTTACCATCCAACTTTTATCCAGAGATATTCATTAAGTGAACGCATGAGAAATCAGTGGTCTCCTTGGAAAAAGGAGAACTGATTTCTATCATCCATATCGTGAAGATGAGTATGCCATTCCCCAAATCCTAAAACCTTTCCTTGAAATTAAAATTCCTTAAAATATACTTCAAGTCGAGAAACTTCAAAACATTAACACTTCAATACAAATTAGTTTTTTTCTTCCCAAACTATATTATTTCCTGTTATACTCCTGCTGTATATTAAGAGGTGTAATCTTGTTTATTCCGCACAACCTACACGTGGCAAAATACACGATCAGGGTGAGATCCGAATCTGCAACCCTTGACATAACAGTGCTGGTTTGGTACACAGGCCACCTCGTCAATGAAAGTTGACAGTTATAAAATATTAAAAATTAATATGAAGAAATCCGACACCGTCTGGCAGACGGCCGATCCCCAAACAATGAGGGGAACCGAGGTGGACAGGGGGGAGCTAAAAAGCTTCCATCCAGAATTGAGGTAAGAATAAAGGCACCAATCCGTAGATTAGAAGTGGGATCTGTTGCTAATAAAAATATTTGCGTATTATCGCTAATAGGGTATATTGGATTTGGCATCCAAATTTCAGTCTCAGATATTGAGATACTCAACTATTTGGAATGCGAGTTCCAGCAATTGTGCCCCGTTCAGATGCCCGCAGCCCTTGCACGTAAGCAGATAGGCCCCGTTTTAGCCCCGCGGCCCCAGCAGCATCCCGAGCACGGGGCTTCCGAAGCGGGATGTGGGGCGGGCGCCGGCGGCGGCGGCGGCGGCGGCGGCGCGGGGCCCGGGCGGATGTTTAAGTTATGGCGGTTAAGTACGTCCGTCTGTCCGGCTCAATAGTTAATCGCGGCGGACCGCGCCGAGAGGAGAGGCCGGCCTGGCCCGCGGGGAGCGGAGCGGAGCGGAGTGGGGCGGGGCGGGGCGCCGAGACACGGGTAGGCTGTTAGCGGGCGCGCGGGCGAGCGTACGCCCGCCACAGCCCCGCGGGCGATAAGGCGGGTTCCGCCCGCCGCACCGCGGTGGCTCGCCCGCGCAGCAGCTGACGTGGCGGCGCTGCGGTCGTGCTTTTGTTTACTCTCTGCCTCCGCTGTAACGACACAAAGGATTACGGTGGACTCCAGAGTCTGGACGCGGTCGCCCGCCCGGCCGCCTGCCTTTCTCCTATCCCGGCATGTGTGGCTTCGCCCGTGGGATGGGGAAGTAAGCGGGCTCGGGAGTTCTGGGAACGGAAGAGAGTGCTTTATGCGGCGATGTTCCTGATAAAGTTGATGGACAGTTCTCTGGGTACATGAGGACTCGATAAGCATCACCATGAATCATGATCAATGAGCCTACGATATCTTCAGGTATTTAATAAGCAATACAATTTCGAAAGTGATTAGAAGTTATAAAATTAACTAACATTTCAGGTTGTATGAAGAAATATTTCACGATCATTCTGTCAAAAATGCATGCTTCGTTGCAGACTGCTTTCTTTAGATAATTTACGCGTGCAGGAGAATTAAACAGTGGGATCAATTTTCCAATTTGGAACCAACGAGGGACGCACTAGGTCAGGGCTTATCGATAGAACCATGCGCTTCATTCGGGCCACGTACGTATTTTTTGGGTCACCATAAAACAATCAAATGTGACAAATCAAAAATATTGGCCAAAAATTATTATATTTTTCTTTGAAATTTTGGCTTTACGAGGGATGGAATAGAATAGTTCGTTTTAGTTGATGTCCCACTTAATTAGGATAATCGATGTTCGGTAGTTTTAAACCACAAACACCAAACTTTATATCAATATTTATATCACTTCCGAAAATTGAAATTGAGTTACGTTACACTAGGTCATGCATTCCGTGCATATGACACGGATGAAAACCTTCGACAGTATATTACAACTGAAATAAAAATTCCGCTCTCAATAAACACGAGAAATAAACTGCGGGGTGTGGATGTTACCAAGCAAGTTTCAGTTTTCAACAACTCGCTATTAAATTTCAAAAAATAAAAATGAGTCATTATTTCTTCTCCTGTAATGACCTTTTTCCTCTCCCTGTGCAATTTATTGACTAGTATGTCTGCAGAAGTGGTTTCTAATGCGAGAGGACTATATAGCTTGCACAAAAGTATCTGCCATTAACATCATAGATAGTCGTCAAATCTTGCAAAAATTATTTCTTTGATTTACTAGTAAACAATATAATTAGCAAATTAATGGGCAATAATTTATATAGACCACTAAACACGACTCATAAAATTAAGTTCATTCCGAAGTCAGGATTAATTTATAGCATACCATCACGCACAGGATTAAAGAACGTGTTTTATACACATATCTCATAAATAGGACACCTGTTCCTTTAGAAGTGGATTTGCGTGTTCGTCGTTTTGATTTTATGAAATGTTTGTTCATTTTTTTAGTGAAGCAATACCTGGACAGACTATCCATAAGATCGTTAAATGGTTGATTGAATGTTTTTTATTAATATAGTATTTTTTAGTCATCTAAGAAAATCAGTTACTTTTATGGCATGCACAGCATACTAAAAGTAACCACTCGGCCTGTCGCCCTCATGTCACAACCTTTCACACTCACAAAATAAAATGCCACTTTAGCACACGTATCACAAAAATACTATTTTTAGACTAAGAAATTGGCGCATAAAGGGATGACAACAAAAAGTACGTCAGCCAAATTTATATTGAATTGTTAGTACAATAATTATTGTGAAATGACATTAAGTAATATTGCATGCTGTGTGTAAACACGATTTCGCTGTAACCGACACCACTCTTCGTTTAAGTTTCGTTTGTGGATGTAAAAATAAACTGACGACACCCAATACCTGTTAATGTATGTAGAACTTACCCACTAGGGCTAAGACTTGCATGTCGTAATCCGCCTAAAGAATTTTATATTACGTTTCGTAGCTATCGTTGCGGTGTTAGTGGGATATCGTTGCGGTGTTAGTCTGAGGGCGGTCTGAGGGCATGTGTTTAAAAAAATGTCGATGAGAGTCAGCAACATTAAAACTTGTTTAGGATCTCCAAATATCGTTTCGTTCAAATGTGTGATTATTTGTAATTGACATCGTAATTCCTCTCACAAATTGTGTACTTAGACCATAATTAATTCATTTATTAAGTGAAGATAATTAATTAAAACTTCGCTATGAAACAAGAAACGTTAACTGCAACACGAATGTAAAAACTACAAGTATAATCCAGGAAGGAAACGTGAACAAACAAAATGAAATTGAAAAGCATGGTCGCCGGCAGGACATTCTGAGCATCACAGGATTAAAGTTTGCCTTGAGACCCAACAACATTACCCTTTATTTTTACTGCCAAAATTTATCTAATCTTCTCCTGCAATATACGTAATATATGATATGCTAAGCTGCATGGTAAGGTAAAAAATTTCTCAGTTGATATTCACATATCTAAGTCCTGCATTGAAGTATCAGTGGCAGTCCCCTGTAAACTGCTGAGCGTCTTACATGATCTCGAATGCACGAGAAGCGTTGCGGAGAGTGACGACTTCAGCCGATGTGAAGTCAATTTTCTTCCTCTTTCACCCACCATTCACCCCCTCTTCCGAACCGTCAGAGGCAGCGCTTCGCAAATACAATTGGGTAGGTTCAGGGGTGAAAAGGGGTCATCGCCTTTTGAAAGGCCACATTCGATCTCGCAGTACATTCTTTGAATCTCAGGTCAATAGAGATGAGACAGGAGATTTTCAGTGTCGTGACACCGACGAGCGAAAAATTAACGTGTTGTCATGATTTTCGTGATGAAGACGTCCGTAGCTGAAGTCTATCTCCTGTCACAAAGCAATCATACTTTTTACCTTGTGTTTGTTTCAGTTTTTTGAGGGAAGTAAATTCTATTACAATTCAACAAGTACTTGGGATGCGGCTGAGACAGGGGGCACAGCGACGGAGCAGATGCTGCGTGGGTGGTAGGTCCGCGGGGTGGGTGGGTTGGGAGCGGCGGGGCGCGTGGCGGGGGCAGTGGGGGCAGCGGGGGAGGGCGGGGGTGCGGGAGTGGTGAAACAGCGGCGGCCTGGGTGTGGATGGCAGTTCGCGGTTCGCGATCGAGACCTCAACTGTGGCTGACTTTCAACATTAACAGCTTCGCTGATTTGATTTGAACCACTGCCTAGGAGATTATTCATTCAGCCGGTTCAATAGGTAATATTTCGTGAATTTTACGATCAATAACACGCGAATTCCGCAGCAATACCCAGCTAACGGGAGACGGACTGCAAGCATTCTTGTTGTCTCCTCTCCCTGACTTCTGATTCTGACTGATTCTGTCTACTGGAAAAGGTACTAGGTGGATTAAGAACCCGCAACCCGGCTTATAGATCGTTGCCATATGTCACGTTTAAGTGAGGGAGGATCACTACAACCTCTCGCGATACATCAAGTACTTCTCTCTCTGGACTATAATTCGATTTATTCGTAGTGTCATTTTATACAGATATTTAGATGTTATGGTGCCATCTAATCGGATGCTTAAACTTCAAGATAGTGAAGTGCCAGGTTCCCGATTGGATGACAGCGCAACAATATATGTACGTCAAAGGACTCAGTGGATAAATCGAAGTACAATGACCATAGAAGTCGTCGCGCACGTAATCAATGCTCAGTGGCTCACGCGCCTCAGTGGCGCCGGCGGTGACTCGTGCGGGTGCGCCTCTGTTGACGCAGACGGGGAGCGCTGGCCCGCTGGCCGCCGCGGGCGCCCGTTCGCTCGCTCGGTCAACAGCTCGCGCGGTCGCCGCTCCCGCCAGACGGCCCCGCCCACGCAGGCGCCCGCCACCCGCCGCGCCTCCGCCCGCGCACCCGCCCGCTCCGCACACACCGCACGGAGCACCCCAGAATGCGCTCTGTGGAGGTGCGTTCTCCGGAGGAGGACCTCTCAGGATGTTTGCGAGTGCGAGGGGTGGGGGGATGAGGGAGAAGAAATACTGAGGCTTAAGATAAAATGAAGTAATACTTTAAATGAAGAGGTAACTTTTTTAGGTACAGTTTTTTGTTGACTTTTTAGTACTTGTATGTGCGTACTTCTTAATTTATTGTTTGGTTTTAAATTCAACCTTTCTTTGAAGAGACGCGAAGAGCGAGAGAGAGAGAGCGAGCGAGCGAGAGAGAGAGAGAGAGAGAGAGAGATATTAACAACTCTGAGAATTTTGAATAGTCGACTGGATGACCTACGATCATCATAAACTTATTCAATAGTTACTACCAGCTCTAGTCTTGTTTTGACGGATTATGAGAGAAAATTAAGAGAATTAATTGTTTCAAAATCATTGCGCAAAAATATCGTGAAAAGCTATAGGATAAAATAAATTTCTGAAAATTTATTTTATCCATTAGAGAACCAAAATGAAATCAATGATAGTGAATTATTCAGTTTCGATCAAAACAGCAGACGTTTCATTACGAAAATTATATAATTAATGTAACTTAAGAGCCTTAAATATCATTTCTATATTTTGCTGCTTTTCCTGGATCATTTTTGTAGAAACCGAACCATTGAAAATAATTATAATCCCAGTGCACAATATTACGCATTGAAAGAAAGAAATTTAAAATTCTATTGCAATCCCGCATCTTCATTAAATCCATGAGTACGATTCCGCCGAGTTTTTCTAAATGTCCACTTCCACTAACGTATTCCATCCATGATGTGATGTTCTCGGCTTGATCCTAATCTTCTGTTCGGGGCGTGTCGCCTTGAGGAACGGCCGTGGCCGCTGCTGCAAGAGAAGTAGGTGGGCCCTGTCGCGACCGGATGTCCCGTACGTGCCGAGAACAGCCCAGATGCAGCGGCAGGGGGTTGGGCGAGGACGCGATGATGGATGCCGCTGGACCTGCACTTAGTGTGAGTGGCGGCAACAGATGCAGAGGAAGTAAACGAGAGATGGCTGAGAGCAGTGGAGGTGTGTCTTTGAACACATATTACTAATTTTCAATGTAGAAATTGAAAGTAAATATTGCTGCCTCTGACCATGTGAAAGGTATCCACGGTTTTGTTAGGTAACCAAGACCTCGCGAAGAATCCAAAAACCATAAAATAGTTTCGATTTTTAAAGCGAAATATTTCGACTGCAAATTTTGATTCACTTATCCTATTCTCGTACTAATACTAAAATTAATTGTTGTACATAACATTTCAACTGCATGTAAAATACTGAAAATTTAAGAGTTTCTATACCCAATATCATTGGTTTTGAAGAAACCATCCAGTCATTCCATTTTACACAAAAAAGATGAAATCTGATTTATTCATGCGCGTGTATTTATGTGATTAAATGTCAGTTTTACGTGATATTAGTGGTGACATTTTTGTGGATAAACATTCAAGCTCAAAATTTGAAAACAAAAATCAACGATAAGAGAAGCACTCAACAATATAGGACACAAGTTGAACAATAGTTTGGATAAAATTACCTTACCTAAATATAGAATTGTCAAGTTACTGAGACTAATGTCAACATATTTCGTAATTCGAAGCCGTATTCAGTCAACAATACGTCAATAATCATTAAGAAAATGCAAGATTGCCTATAATTTCAAAACTAAATTACATCGATTGAAAATACTGTCATCGATAAATAATAACAGTCTTTTTTTTTATAGAATTGCACCATTTTTCTTCATGCTCTATTTTTTTGTGTTTATTAATAATCCAAAATATAGACAAGTAAGTTTGGGGTTTATTTTTTCTTGGAAATCTCTTAAACACCCTACATTTCCTACTGAGCTTTTTTCCTCAAAAGCCGTTGAAATTTTGTTCTCATAAGGAAACCCTTACGTGGAAAAAATGGAAACCTATAAACTAGACCGTGGAAACAGCGGATTAACCCCAATTCTCTTCTTCGGTCCGCACATCTGTCGCCGTTTCAGCCTGCGACTGCCGCAGCACAGCTTGCGAGAAAGCCTTAACACTGCGCGCTGCCCCGCCCGGCAACACCGCGAGACGAGACAGACAGACAAGCCATTCCCATTGCAAATAGTCGCCCCGACGTCCTTCGGAATGTGACATGAAAGATGGCATTTAAAAATGTTTTCTGCTACGCATTTTTGTACGTACGTGATTGTGCCGCTGAGAAGAATTCTTGTTTTCTGGCAATCATTCATTCTGATGTGTACGGAATGACGTTAATATAAATGAATAGTAGTTTCAAACAAATATAGAGCTAATAATGAAATGTTGGCATTACTTGGTCAATTTATGGACAGAAATGCATCGTGTGATCCTTGAATTACTATCGTTCAACATAGCGTATCTTCTTCACAATGTCGAGATAACTTCATAAGCATCAATCACAGAACGTAGATTGAATGTACAATGAAATTCTAGCTAAAAAGATAAAACCGCTTATTTCAAAGCGAAAGCCTGTCTTTGCAATGTTAATTGAGTGTCAACGTAAGGTGCTGGGATTGGGGTCCCAGCATTGACACGATGTTCGACCATAGATAGATAGCTAGGTTGAATTCAGTCACTATCTGGAAGAGAATTCTAGCGGCCGTCTGCTCTGATCGGTAGTTTTCCGTGGTTTCTCCGATCAATACCAGGCGAATGCCGGAGTAGTATCCTACCAAAAGAGACATGGAGCACGCGTGAAATTTCCTTCCCATTTCTTGTTCAATTCTTCCCCTTACCTACACTTACATTGACTATATTAGCACACATGCCGGAAGACCGGTCGTGAGCTTGGAGCTGTTCCCGACCGTGGCAGTGCCCCACTGGTGGAAGATACCTGGTTGGGGAAAATCTCGCCAGCTGACGGTAAATCGGCGCTAGATCTCCTGTGAGGCAAGCTCACCGCCACCGCACGAGCAAAACATGCAATACAATTACAGATTCGCATGGAATCACTTGTAATCAATCAATCAAAGACAATGAAATTGGAGGGCAGGAGTAAGTAAATGAAACAATTTGAAAAACACAGGAGAAACTTTAATAATAAAACAAAATTACAAAATTCGTAAAGTTTCATTGCCAATCAATATTTTTGTTATTTTGGCTAAACATAATCTTCATAGGGATGTTGCAAAGAGACCAACTAATGCGAACTCGTGCTTCTGAACGTGCTGTAAAGTTGCATTCTCCGGATGTGACCAATGTCATATTGCAGTGAGCGATGACCAGACTGCGCAACAGCACATGAAGCAAGAAAAAGCTGCCTCTCATCCCAAGAACACGCAGTCCGACGCCCATTACGTCCATGCAGCTCCGCAGAGGGTTGACACGGCACGCGCTTAACATAATGGCGGCTGCGCACGCGCACGCGCCCAGGAGGACGGAAGAAGCAAGATGCGGGAGGGGAGGGGGTGAAGGTGCTGGGGCTGGAGTTGAGGACGAGGAGAATTAGGAGGGGGAGGGAGGAGGAAAGATGGAGGAGTGATGAAGATGGGATGGTTAGAGGCGGAGAAAGGTCAAGATAGAAGAGATTGAGGAATAAGAGGCGATACGATAAGGATGAGAAGGAGGAGATAAAGATGGAAAAGGAGGAAGAGGCAAATGAAGAGAAGCTTCAGTTGCGGTGGGGATATTAGAGAAGGACGACGAGAAAAATGTGTCTAAAGAGGACAACAAGAAGAACAACGAGAAGGAAGAGGAGGAAAAGGTGGAGGGGGAGAACGATGATCAGGAGTTGGAGAAGGAAATACAGATTATGAAGGAGTTAAAGGTGGTGGAGATGGAAGAAGTGGAGATGTAAATGAAGATTAACTTGCGATAATTGGGCGAGGAGGACAAGAAGGGAGCAAAGGAGTATGACGTCCAGGAGAGACAGGACGAGAAGGACGAGGTGAAGAAGGTTGAATGGAAGGAAGAGGACTAGGTGAAGGATAACGATTTGAATGAGGACGACGAGATCGACGACTAACAGTTCGAAGTGAGGAGTTGGAGGAAGAGCTGGAGATGGAGATGGTAGAGATAGGCGAGAAAGGGAAAATGTGATGGAAGGGGAATAATTTTGGAAGGGAAATAGGAGTTGAGAAAAGATGAGAATTGGAGGTGGACGAGTTGAAGCTGAAGTATGTATGAGAAGAGATGAATAAGGAGGTGGAGAGGGGTTGGAGGAGCAGCGAGGAGCGTCGCAGAAAGGGACGGAGGGACGGCGGCCGGCCGCGGGCGCTCCCGGGGGCCACGCATTGTGGCGCTATAAATAGGCAGGGCGCGGAGGCGCGGGGGTCGGGCGCTGGGAGGCGGCGCTCGAGTGCAGGAGGCCTTTAATAGACTGGTGAGGCTGTGGCAGCTGCGGGGGCGGCTCGAGTGATGGGAGATGGCGGAGGTGATGTTAGTGCTCTGCAGGGAGAAATCCAACGAAATGCTCGAGATAAAACTACTGACAGAAATATATGTATTGCCTTTATTTGCATTATTCTACGAACTAATTCATTTCCATATATTGTCTCCATTTGACAACTTTGTCACAAATGACACAAGGCATTTGCTTCATTCGTCGGAACTTTTGTTTCATAATTCATATAAACAATTTTCACACTAGTTTCGAAACGATGCAATGTTCACTAACATTTTCAAACAGAAGCGAAAGTAAATGTAAGTAAAGAGACACATTAGTTGGTTTATGTTGCTCTTATTATCTTTGTAGAAGAATTGCAAGTTCTTAACATGTAGGGTGGAGGAACAATACATAACTTGCACCAGATGCTAGATTAATTTAAATATATCAGTGAGAAATTGCGTTAGCCAACGATCAGGAGTGTCAAACATCAACATTTATGAGAATAGAAAGTGCAAATCAATGGGAATCAAATCTTAATCTTTTGGGTTGGGTACCAACTTGTGTTATTATAGACATCAGCTTCTCTAATTCTATTTTAAAATACACATTTCGCTTTCTTAGAAATACTTTTAAATGTTTGCCATAAAACGGCCTCATTTGGACGCTTCTCTCTGCAGTCCAAACATGTTAGAAGAGCCGTCGCCTGCGTTCGATTCCTAGATCCAAGTGCTTCGCCATCACGGCCAGCCGCAGAGACGGCGGCGGCGGCGGGCGCAGATGCGCCGGAAACTCGACCCGCGGGCGACGCGGCGGTGGCACGCGGGAGGCTACGGCTCGGGGCCTAAATTTTCCGCCCCATGTCACCTGTCGCCCGCCCCGGGCGGCCCGTCACGCCCCCGACCCACGCGCGCGTGCCTGCTCATCCACCCCCACCTCCGCGCCGCCACCCTCGTCCGTCGCGTCGCGTCGCGTCGGCCGCTGCGCGCGCCCCAAAAGCTCCTAGCTGCCTGCGGCGAGCGCGTCCCGACTGCATCGGTCGCCGTCCAGCTGCCCCGGCCGGCTGTCGCTCTCGTAATAGGTTCGCTTTGAGTGCTGCCTGCCGTCCCCCCGGGTCGTATTTCGGAATCCCCAAATCGCCTGTTAGGGCGGCTCTATCCTTATACGTCAGTAGATATTTTGAAGATTTTACAACTTTTGGCGTTCGGGAGCGCTTAACTTCTGAAGGGTTTAGGACCAAATTTACAAAGGTAGGGATTTGTCAAATGACAATGGACGAGATGGGACTATCTTCTAGGGAGATCTCAAAATGAATGTAAAATCTGAAGATATTTATTACATAGTACAATGTGGTTGTATGAAGGAGAAAAAAATCAACTACTTCGTATCTCTGATAATCTCCATGAATATATCTCTAAGAAGGAAATGTTTATAGTGTGAACAAAATACAATATATACAATATGTGCCAACCTGTTTAGCTGATATGGCTATGAGCGTGTACCGACTCAGTGTTTCGGTCCGGAGGGTCGTGGGTTCGTATCCCTTCTTAGGCGTGGTTGTTTGTCCCTTGCCTCTCAGGTGTTGTCGCGGAGGGCCTCGCGTTCTTGTGACCCCGGATCAGAGGAGCCCGCAAGTGCGCTGGTGTCTAGTGTATGGTCGAAAGTGCGACCCATCGGGATGTAAAGGATAACCGACTGACGGCTGAATAAAAGCCCGGGAAAAAATACAATGTCAATACAATACAATATGTATGTATTACATATAATTACAAGTCTATAAACCATTGTAAATTGAATTTATGTGAATGAAACAGAAATTGTCCAAAATAATCTTTAAGTCATGATTTGGCAAATGTGCTATTACCCCAAGGAGTCTCGTATCCTGGCGAAAGGCGAACAGCGACTTACGTAAGTGCTATCTACGGAAGGGGCCGAAAGACATCGCCTTCCCCTTGTGCGTGCTGGCCACTCCGTGTGAGCAATCGGGTGCAGGCAAACGCAACTGGGAACACTCACCGCCTTCCGAATCCGCGACAAGCAACGCTCTACTCCGTCTGTCGCTCCTCTGAATGGGGCTGAGCGCCTTTGATACCAAAGAACGCCTCTTCCGCGGCGACCACAAAACAAAGTGAAGAAAAGTCCAGTGCAAGGAAATGCGTTGAACGAACAACTAAATATAGTACGAATGGACAGTGCCAACTCCCACTCCGTGGTGAAAGCACCGGATCTCGTCAGAGATAGGCGCCGCCGTGCCCCACCCGTACCGGGTTGGGTGACAGCCCGGGAACCTCGCGTGACGTAGGTGTGTGTTAACAGTATGTGTTAACCGCATGTACTGGAACACATGTGCGCAAGGTCGGAACGCTGCTGGTAGGCCTTCGCCCCATTAAATGCAGATGTGCCGGTACATACAGATAAGTAGTACGTAAGTGAGTAAAGAAGTTTTCATATCTCACCTTTGAAACTAGTGGTGCAAAAGCAGTACTTACTTTTCCCCCCGCATTTTAAAGTAAAATTACGTAAAAAGTACTTAAAATTTCGAAAACTTAAACATGACCTTATTTCAAAATCCATCTTTAGCGAATAGATTTCATTTAGAAAGAAAAAATTTTATCTTAAATATTTTAGTTGTTGGAAGGTTCCGAAAAACTTTGAACTAAAGCAGTTTTCAAAATATGAGGATTTTGAACGAACATGACACCTAACCCATTCTCTTAGACGTCCTTCACATTATCCAACAACGAAATTTAATCAAAAACGATGAAACCATTTGCTTAAAAATTTGGAATTACTCCCATGTAAAGTACCCCCCAGAATTATAATATCGGTGTCAAGTTCAAAGAGCCGCGACATCAGCCAGACGGTTGAACTGCTAATTGCGTTGTTCACAGACGGACGGTTGGACAGCTGTTTTGCCGTCATTCCATTTTCGTACCAAGACCCATTCTGGCTACGCCACATGGTAGAGAATCCCCATCTAAATTTAACAACTGTATTTATCCATTTTTTTCATTTCCAGGGCTATGTAAAAAGTGTTTTTCTGTCGAAAATTCCCCAGAAAAATGTTTGGCGCAGCGCTACACAATTTCTCTCTACTCCGTAGGGAGAAAGTAAATACGTATGGAGCACATAGTAGTAATATGTTTTCTTAAATTTAGTAGATGTGCCAAAGAGCAGTCTTGAAATTTTACGACTGCATTTAAACGACAATTAAATTCGTCTCAGGTAGTTCATTCGAAAAAAGTGCTCCTACATACTCACACCGCCACGCAGTAGCTAAAGCCTGTTCGTCCCCAAATGAATTAACAAACGCCCACCTTGTCGGGGGCGCTGTGGAGGGCGTTGGGAAAAGGGAGGCGGTTGCAGTGTCCTCGCGGCGGTCACGAGCGTCCGTCGGGCGGCCGCGTCGGGGCGGCGCGCGTTCGACCACGTTAGAGCGGGTTAGGCCGCGTTAGCGACGCAAGCGCCACGCATTAGCGCTCCGTCGCAAAAACACGCACCCGCGCCGGGAGGGGGCAGGGAGGGGGAGGGAGCGCGAGGCGGCGGAGGGAAGGCGGAAAAGACTGACGGCCGTGCTTAGGCGTGGCGGGCGGCAGCTGCTGCGGGGACCGCACTGTGGGTCGCTTTCACTACGCGAATGATCCAAAATGCATGGCAGCGTGTTGGAGGTTAGTGCTGTGTTTTTTCACTCAATACACGACATTCAAATTTCGATTTTTGTGAGCTCGACTTATGAGAATTCACAGATACGAGCGCGGCCATTCCTTCAATAAAAATACAAGTAAAAAAAATTTCGACAACAAATATTGTTGTAGAGAAGAGTGACCAAATTACCACAAGTAAATCAGTCGATTCACTTTACCATAATACATGTCATGATGGGGGAACAATAAAAAGAAGAAGGAGAAGGAGAAGAAGAAGAAGTTCTACCAGGAAGATCGTCCAATTCATCCTGACCTTCCTCCCTATAATACCAAATGGAGTTATTTGCACTCGTAATGATAAATATTCTATTTAAATATTTTCACAGATATATGTAAAAAAGGTCACTTGCCATATCGGTATGCCAACACTGTTCTCAGCGAAACGCATCGTAGAGTAGCTCTTCTTTTCAACTTATGAATATTCCGCTTGCGAGTGGTATAGAATCCTTGTGAACTTCGTAAGTCAAAGTCTACCTGTAATGTACATCCGTCGATTCGGTTTCTACTCTTCGTAGAAGGGTACTGACTTGCGTGGAACATTTCATTTTAATGAAAAATTTAATTTTTATTAAAAATGCAATATGAAGTTTCAAACAACAATTCCCTCTCTCAACGAAATATACCTGATTAGCAGCAAGATGTCATTAATAGTAATTCATGGAACCTGTTGTACCAACATGAAAAAGTCAATCAACGAAACGCCTTGAAATTTCAAGTCAAAAAGAATAATTCATATTTTGAAAAACAAATAATAGTGAGCCGTTAATGGTGATTAAAATTCTAGAAATTCCCAAATGGCCTAGTATGAACAAATTAGAAATAAAAATAAAGGGAAATATGTTCTACTATGCCACCTTAGCCCCACGGTATACTACACTACCAAGCTCAGCAATGTCCAAACAATCAGTCAGTGATTCTGGTCAAATTTTGATTTCACTAATCGCACAATACGCATTCCTACTAGTCCATTCTGTTATTAACGTCCATTATTTAGGTGGCTCAGAACATCAACTGGTGCCACTGCAGTGACTCTGACCGGGAGGACCTGAGGTTCGAGTTCCGACGGTTGCGGGATTTTCTGCTGTCTGGAGGAAAATTCTAGCGGCCGGCTGCTCTGATCGGTAGTTGTCTCTCGTTTCTCCGATCAACAATAGGAACAATTCCGAAGCAGTACCGCAGCAAACGGGCCATGAACCGCGCGCGAACTTTCCTTTTCATTCCTTGTCCTATCGTACACACATTTACATATACTACACTACCGCGCCTGCTGGAAGACCGGTCGGGAGCTTCGAGCTTGACCCGGTTGTGGCGGCGCCCGCTGATGGGAGATACCTGGTTGTGGAAAATCCCGCATACGGACGGCTATTCAGCGGGGCAAGTTCACCGCAAACCTCTGAAACAAAAAACATGCACTGCACTTACGGAACTAATGACTTACGCAGCTGACGCGCCCGAAATCACTAGAAATCAACCTATGAATTCATCCAGTTCGCTTCGTGGCAAGTGGCCCACAGTGCGAGGTTGGCAGCGCCGTGCGGCGCGGGCGCGGCGTGGAGCGACTTGGCGCCGAGGGGTGCCCGTCTGCACAATGCGCGGCGTGGGGCCCCTCGCATGGCGACACGGCCCCTCGTCCCCAGCGTGTCCCTGTAATTGGTTGTTGATGGACTTTTGATTTAACGGAGATGTATGCCAGGGATCCGCCGCCAGACGTGGAGTTATGCCTGCTTCTGCCGAGAAGCCCTTCGCAACTCACGGAAGGGGCTTCTTACTGACGGCGCTTTGGCGGCGCGGCTCGCAGGAGTGGGCAACCGGTGGCGTAACCTTTTGTTGGGCTAATGATTGAGGGCTGCAGATCCGCCCCTCGAGGGTAGGGAGGGAAACTCACAGAGGGAGACCGGAACAAAAAGGGCCCCTTGTAGCTGTTTCGGCTGCAAAATACGATAAAGCCCCTTAGTTTTTTGGCGCAGATAAAGGACAATGCAGTGGCTACATGGCTCGAAAAAGAAGCATGCCACGAGTGACGTGAAATATGGCTCTCTTTGGCCATAGCTCAATTACTCCCGATTGGAACTGCGGATCGGAACGGAACGGAGCAGAATATTTGGAAGATATATCAAATGCCGTAAATTCTGGCCGTAGTAAATTAGAATTACCCTCAAAAGGGAATATTAAAACAAAATCTATGTATTGTTCCAATTTGTCGCATGAAATAAAATGGAACAAAATCCTCCGGAAATGATAAATTTCATTTAAAAACATACTGTTATCCCACGGTTTGTTACAGTTCCCTCTATATTCTTGAAAATATCAATAGTAATACAGTAGAGCCCCGGATATCCGAAGTAATTGGTGGGGGTTCGGATTCGGAAATGTTCGGAATATACGGAAAAAAGAACCGTATGTATACAAATATATCTATAGAAATACCAGACAATACAACTTAGCGTAAATGTGAGAAAAACCAAGGTAGCGTAACGAGCGTATCATCTTATCATCACAAGGCATCATCAAGCATATTCAGTACCTTACGGAAAAACAAAATTACGTATTTTTCAAGTTCCTGTAAGTGAAAGTTACTGCTATGTGATACTATACATGTGATATACACCGTAGTTACCAGAAAAATAAACGTTTCATTTCGAAAACGTGTGTTTCAATAATTAGTTGTTCAGTCCTGTATAAAACACTTTCTTTACACTACAAATAAGTATTTTATTTATTTTGTTTATTTTTCCTTCAAACCGACTTTTGTTCGAATTATTCGAAATTTTGGATTCGCGGTGTTCGGATTAGCGAGGTTCTAATGAATTACGAAGTGGATGTGCGAATGTGAACAAAATAATCGTAGCCCTTATATTTCAAACTAAAGAAAATTATCTTAAATAATAGCCTTACATAAGATTATTTCACACTTTTCACGCCTCCAGAGTTTTTCTATGCTTTTTTTATCATATCGTAAATTATAGCATTAACACTTTTTAATTCTACTAGTAAGGGTTATTTCTCTTTAATTCGATTTTAACCAAATTTATTCAGAACTCATACACAAAATCCAACCTACCCGTTTTCCATAAGAATTTTGATAATAATGTGTTGTTCAATTTCTGTTAATCTTCAATGGTTACATGTTACACTCTCAGCGTATTATACGTAGTTAGTAATTAATTTATAACAATGAATTATAAGAAATACCACATAGTAGAAGTATGAAATAAATGTTTTGCCTCGATTGTTTAGACCTAATCGTGGACTCTGAACATTTCAAGTGACAAATTGATTTCAATCAATAAAGAATCAAAATCAACGTGATTACTACCCTGGCACAACAAATCTACACATCAGGTCCCAAATCATATTAACTTATCACTGACTTGTTCTCGTCTGCCGTGACGATTATTACGGTAGGGGATAAGAGATATGCTTTCCTGAAAGGGACATTTTAGTGCAATTTATTACTACGATTCCAGACTTATGCCAATGTGATCTGGCCCGAACGCTTTGAAACAGTATGAATGAATCCAGGTACCCAGTCCTCTCAGTGGGAGGAGGCGACCCGTAGTGTAGTGACCAGCCCGCTCACCTTCCACCTCTGGGTTGCGGGGCTCCAAACCCTCCAAACCCATCCAAGTGGAATTGATGCCGCACAAACGGGTTCGCGACAGGTTTCCTCGGGGTTCTCCCTTTCCCTCTACGCCTCATTCCACCACTTCCTCATTCTACAAATCATATAATTCACCAAAATCATTCTTCCCAGACATGGCCGAAAAGGCTAACGCCTGAGCATGATAATAAAGGCCGTGAGCGCAGAGACGGAACGCTGCGCTGCGGACCGCCCTGTGAGAGGGATCAACCCTCCGCCTCCGCCTCCGCCTCCGCCTCCGCCTCCGCCTCCGCCTCCGCCTCCGCCTCCGCCTCCGACTCCGACTCCGCCTCCGACTCCGACTCCGCCTCCGACTCCGCCTCCGACTCCGACTCCGACTCCGACTCCGACTCCGACTCCGACTCCGACTCCGACTCCGACTCCGACTCCGGTACAGAAACACGCGTCGCGCCGCCTCGTCGCTAACTACAACCGCAAACATTTACACTTCGCCGACAGAATATGTTTGGGCGTTTCTCACAAGAGAATATTGCTGTTTGTGTTTCGGAAACGATATGTACGAGCAAGTGCCATCGATTTTAGTGTTGGTTATTCGCGTTTGATACTTACACATGCGGTCAACGACTTGGAGTAGAAGTGAGGAAGAGGTGTTTTGTTTTAGCGTGCATTTGTATTACTTCTCAATTTCTTCCTGGCAAATTGTGGTGCTATGTAAATTTTAACGCTAGAATAGACGTTTTCTTTTAGAGGCGTTTAAATCTTTCCTTAAAAAGCATGTGATTAAAATATTTAAATATAGTAATTCATTTTAAGAATCATTTGTATCACAGTTTTAAGTAACAACACACAAAAATATTTCTGCCTATAATTCTGGTCGCTATTATTTAATAACCTTTTTAATTCATTGAATTTTTAAAGAGGTACAGTTGATGGCGAACATGTTTATTTATATCTTAGGCTTGCAAATCATGTAAATCTTGAGAATTCGGAATTAAGTCAACTCTATTTCCCTTAAAAATATATTTGTTGTCTTGCCTCCCACTGAACAATCATATTACTATGTTATAAGGCATTATATGGCTGTAATAACTGTAGAGTTATTAGAACGCAAATAAATGCTGGAAGTGAAATTCGACAATTCGTCCGAAATGCATCTAGTCATGTCACTTAATCACTCGCATGAAACTATTTTTAAGGAAGTAAATATCAATCAAAAGCCTTTTGGGGAGAACGAAATTAACTAGCAATTATTTCTGTTTAACGTTCGCCGATTATAAAGAGCTCCAGACCTCATCGCACACCCGTTCGTATCGTTCGCTCGTGCTCTCTGTCGTTCAGTATTATCTGCACTCCAGGGACTCATTGTGAGCGATCGAGAGGGCCCGTTGGCTCTTCAGAGCTCTTTATTTTGCCAGCGCTCGATGGGCCCGTGCTGCCCGGTTCTTTTGCCAGGGCTCGATGGCCCGGTGCTGCCCTGACGCGGGGCAGAGTTCTTTGGCGGACTTCCGGGGCGGGTGCAAGTGATGAAGGAGCGGCCGCAGCGCAGGCGGAGAGATGGGCGGGCGGCCGGTCAAGTACCGGCAGCTGGGGCAGTACGCTCAGCGATATGCACCAAGGATAAAATAAATTTTCTTCCATCAATGGAGTCAGATGATTCTTTTCATTTCCGCATAAGAATAAGGCCAACGAACATTTCATATTAACGAACATATTATCAAATTATTTTGAAAGAAAATAAAATAATATTTCATGAATATTGTATTAAACTCTACTGGACTTATTCTAAAAGTTGATAGTTTAGAGCGGAGACTCCAGTTGGATGAATGGAGGCCTCGAGGAAAGAGAACGTAATAAATAATAGCTTGATAGATGACCTACTTCATATGTAGATTGCTCAAGCCCTAATTATTTGCTGAGTATAATTCAGATTTACCCAAGGAGATGAAATTCAAAAAGAACTAATAATTAATGGGTAGATAATGAGTTTTAAATTAATTATGAGTGAATAGCCGCATTAAATTATTTATTAATGAACCTTTTTTATCACAAGCCGTGACTATTTCTGATATGTTTGTTTGTAATGTCCTAACGCTTGGCGTTTTGATCCATTGGCTCACCCAAGTCATCATACAAAATTGCTGGGAATTTTTTAGTTGGATTCATACACGTATCCAGGTTTGTCGAAGATTTTGCAGGTAAGCAAACGAGGCAACAAGACAACATGAACTAGTGGTTCTACAACAGCATATACTTTCTCCTATTATTTCTAACTATTGAAGTTTCCGAAAAGTCAGAGTTCAACGGAAATGTGACCAGCTCCTGAGCCGTTCTTTTAAGCTTCTCTTGTTCTATATGTGGAAAACGTTTAAAGAAAATCGAGTGATATTTAAAAAAATGTTTCTTTATATAATGCATTAACTTTAAGCGGAAATTACGCGAAAACTACTTTTTCAAACTATTGTACATAACATTTTTTAATGACCTGATTTTTACTTTCTCACTAACGCTTACGCAGGACAGAGAAAGTTATATAAACTACCGTGTGATCAGTATCCATTAAAGTTGGTACATCTACGTGTTTTTTAACCCAGAAGATTTACGTACAGTTAATTTTGTTGTAACTCCACTAGATGACGCTATATTACAATACAAATATTCATGTTAAATGAAACCCACTTGGCAGCATTTTTGAACCTATATCGTTAAACTTGCGACGTTATCGTTAACTCCTCAACGAAGCGCTCTACGGCATTAAAAGCTAAAATGTTGAGGCCAAACACCTCAAGAAACGTTTTTTCACATCGCAATCTACAGGATGATCTTCTTGGACATTCTATTACATTTTTGCAGGTCTAGCACTTCTTGATATAATTCACCTGCTCAGAGATGTGCAGAATCTGCCACTAAATGTGAATGAGAGGGACAGAGAGCGGCAGTACAGAGAGAGAGAGGGAGAGAGAGCAAGAAACTGTCAGACAGACTGAGACAGGGACAGTAAGAGACGAAGGGGGAGACAGAGAAGTGGAGAGAGACGGGGAGGGACACGAAGAAACTTGGGCCTCGAGTTTCCTTAAAACGACTTGGGATATAAATTCTGGAGAAAATAAGCTAAACGGTTTAGACGCTAGCGTTGACCAGACTGACAGACACATACAATAGTTTTGTCGTCAATCGATTTTTCTGTGTCAAGAACTCAGAAAACATGAGTACTAACTAAACAACGTGTTAAAAGAAGTAATTTACTATATATAGGTTCAAGAATTATTTTTTACAAATCAGAGTTTTTCTGTCGAAAAATCGCCGATTTCCGGTGCACGGTTACAATACTGTCTCTTCTTACAAAGTCAGCGCGAGAAAGTGAAAACAATGCAGTAATGAAGGCGGTGACAGATGGAGTATTGACAAAGACAGCAGAGGTTGCACTGATTGCTTTGACGGAGGCTTCAATAGCAGTGGCGGCGGCGGCGGCGTCGCAAGCGGAGCGTCCCGCAACCCGAGCGCGGCGCGCGCGCAGCTGTGACGCAAGGGCACCGGCCCCACAATGCACGCGTGCACGCGCGCGCTGCCCCGGGGCCGCAGATGCGGACGCGCCCGCGCGCTGAGTGACGTGTGAGGCCTCCTTCCCCGCCCCCCGCGCTAAATGTTGCCAGGCAGCGCGCCCGCCGCACAATGCCTTCTTCGCCGCAGGAAGTGAGGGAGAATGGAGCGCGTGGATTACGGGCCTGGTGCACGCGGACGCCGAATAATGCTTTGTAAGCTATATGATTCACGCCTCTAATTACATTATAATGCATCGATCTTGGATGAGAAAATATCCTCTTGATTTTGTGCTTGCTGAGTAATGGTTTATTAGAATTTTCCAGAGCAAGTTGTTTAATTATATTTGGCAGAGTGCATGCTTTTGTTTCGGTATTATTTTTAAATAATAGAGTTTTAATACAATGTGATAATGTAGTATTTAGAATTAATCTAGACCAAATTTTCTTACAAACTACTTTGTTGCGATTCGTTTTTTAAATAAATACTGTACAGTCAATATTAACCAATCACAGTTGTTTCCTTTCTTTCTTTTTTTAACTCGTTTTTGTCTCATCACTAATTGTCAGACTTAAATAACCACTTTTTAAAATAAATTTTTGAATATAATAATATTTTTTTCCTGTTCATTTAAGACCTTTTCACTTAAGTTTAATACATACTACTGATTTTTTTACAGGCAGAATCAACTCACAGGTCGATAACATTGCTTTCAACAGATAAGTAAATGTATGGTATATTTTTTTCCTAAAACTTTTTTCCAGCGGATAAGTGGGTTTACCATTACGGCGCGATGACACGCACATTCGACCGCACACTAGACACCAACACTTCTCTCCGATCTGAGGTCGGCAGAACGCCAGGCCCTCCACGACAACACATAGATGAGACAAGAGACAATCAACCATGCCCAAGGCGGAACTGGAACCCGCGACCTTTCAGTCCGAAGCGCTGAGTCGGTACACGCTCTTACCTTATAAATTTAATACTTTTATAAATTTTTGCTTCCCTTAAAAAGTTTGTAATAAACGATAATTGCATTGAATGTTTGATTGTTTAATCAAATAAAAGCATTATAAAAACATTGTATAATATCTTCATCCGTCATAATAATAATGTCCGTCCAAAGAAAACATTCGTCTGGCCTAAAAACAACTCGTAAATCCTCATTCTTTGCCAGCTATTGGCGACAGTATCGAATTATGAGAGTGGTAAACCCGAAGACACGCGACAAGCGCGACAGTGACAGCGCTCTCTGCCGCTGCAAAATTCAGAGCTCTGGTCTGTCGGAGGAGCGCTGGTGTGCAGCGCTGACAGAAAAATTCATGGCGACCGCTGCTGTGACGAATTCCTCTGCGTGGCGACGGATGCGCTGCGTGGAAGGCTCCAGACGAAAAATTGATGAGGCTGCGGGACACAGTAACACACTGTGTGCCCGGGACCTAATAGTATTTAGCAAATGTAAGAGGAATTACAAATGCAGGTTTGAGGAAAGCTATCGAAAAAGATAGAATGAGAAAACCAGCAACAAAGAGGTTTTGAGAAAAGAAGAACACAGAAATGGTAGCTCCATGTTACAATCTGGAAAACAACATGACAATCCCTTGCTCACATTCTAATTATAATGTTTTTCTAATAATTTATGTAAAGGAAAAAGTAAAAGTCAAACGAAAGTTAGAGACAAAAGCAATTGACACAAAATTCTGATTATCGAAATATGTGCGGAAAATCGAAATTTATGACATACACTACAAGATGTCAAAGTCTAGACTAAACACATATGAAGAAAGATGACATTAGAAGACACCGAATATCTTGCACCGGAAGGCCATTAATGTCATTAGTGGCCGTAATTGAATGATTTGATGAGGATGAAGTTATGATAATTTTTGTCAACTAATGGTGGGTCGAGGGACTGATGAATAATCTACTTGTAAAAAGGCAAATAATGATATACTTGTCTTTAAGATAATAGAATAATAGCCACGCAATAGATAACTTTAAAATGGAATCTAATAAACAGCAAAAAGAAAGTGATCTAGTATATTACTTCCTTTTTGCAGGTATTCACCAAACTCATTTGAAAATAAAACAACTTTAAGAAGACCTTCATTATAGCAGTACTATACGAAATTTTCCGAAAATGCGTGGTAATAAAATCAATATTCATTAATAAAAATCTTCTCCAAATGATACTCATAATGTAGACATACATACCCACCTACGTTTCCATTATTCAAAAAATATTAATGTAGAAAATATTGACCAAACGCAATAAATTATTTTTCATTTCACTCTCCCTAGCAGCAATTTCCCAATACCGAATCAACTACTTAAAACTCCTCTTCATAATCCTTCAACTATAACTTCCCTTCATAAAACTGTGATTTCCTACAAAGCCATTCACACTAGTTTCGGCAGAGCCCCAAACCGATTGTGTCAACATTGCTGACTTGGTCAGCATGAAAGTTTAATCGCGCGCGTTCGTCCTCCGAGTCTCCCCGCGCGCCCACTGCGTCAGCTTCCCTGGAGCGCAAGGCGCGTGCGCGCGGGCGGCGCAGCAGCGCCAAACGGATGGCTGAGCATCGAAGCGCGCGCCCGCGCCGGGGCAATCTGTTGTGTGATCGGCGCGGAGCGAGGCGGGACGTCGCGTCGCGCCGGGCGCGCCCTCGCGATTTGTAGGTCGCTCGCCGCGCGCGCGGCCGGTCCCGGCGCCCGCGGCTGCAGCTCAGCCACGGCAGTTTATGCGCTTCCCCGGCGCCCGATATCGCTTACAAGGCTGGCGACGGCCGAGGCGAGCGCTCTCAACTCGCCTGCTCCCGCCCCGCGCAACCAACTTTGCTTCTACCCGCTCTTCCCTTCCCGGTCCCGCTCCTACGGCGGCCCTGCACTAGTAGTTGGTTTCCCTCCGTTCCTTTGACGCCTGCTCCGCAACCCGCCCTGCTCCGCCCCGCCCTGCTCCGCCCCGCCCTGCTCCGCCCCGCCTGCTCCGCCCTTCTCCGCCCCGCCCCGCCCTGCTCCTCCCTGCTTCGGCCCGCCCTACTCGACAGGCGTCGGTCCGTCCTGTCCTGCCCGAGCTGACCCGTCCCACCCTGTCCCATTTCCACCCCGCCCCGCCCTGTAACGTCACTTCTTGTTGCAATCTGCTCTGGAACGTCCCACCAGGCTACACCTCCCTACTACACCACATACTACACCACACTTAGTCCCGTCCCACTCCGTCTCCCACCGCTCGGTACCGCCACGCCACGCGTCTCTTTGTCACTGTCCCTCTCTCTCAGTTCCAACTCGCCTCTCTGTACCTCTCTCCGCATTGCCCTGCCGCGCACTGCTTCTTCCCATTTCTCTCTCACCCATTTTCCCTATTCCACACCACATCCTTCTACCCCACTCTGCCTTCCTCCACCTCGGCCTTGCCAACTCGGACTTGTCCTCTTCCACTCTACCTTATTCTGCCCCGCTCAGCTTCACCCTAACACATCCACCTTTCTCGTGGCTTGCTCCGCCTCGCCTTATCCATTTCAAGTTGCTCTGTCTTGATCTGCTCCGTCTTGCGCTGTCTTGGTCTTGCTTTCACCGGTTTACCTTACCTTGTCCTACAGCGTTCCTCCCTGCCTCGACCTTGGAAGAACATACTATTTCTTTCTGTTACTGAAAAACATTGTCGTCATTGCAACCTCTTATCCAGGGGCGGTAGCACGATTGGCTAAGTGTTCTATTCACTAACACTTCGCATCTCGCGATGGAAACACTGGTTCAGACCCATATCAGTCTTCCCTGTTGCAAACAGATATGGATTCGGTATTTTGTTCTTCAGAATACTTAAATGAAAAAACATTATTTATCATGAGTGTATTCAAGGTTTGTGTTAGGAGAGAGGATTTTGCTGGAGCAGTGCCAGACGTTTCAACAATATTTGTATTGCTCTTTAAATTAAATGCATGTATGCTTTTATTGTCTTTAATAAATATCTAAAAATTGTATTTCTGTTGAAGCTATCTCTTTCAAA
Organism: Gryllus bimaculatus; assembly: GCA_017312745.1. Lineage (NCBI taxonomy): Eukaryota > Metazoa > Arthropoda > Insecta > Orthoptera > Gryllidae > Gryllus > Gryllus bimaculatus. The sequence goes on from BOPP01000020.1 coordinate 6,385,756, forward strand.
ATATTTTGAAAGTGTATTTCAGTTTTTGTACTTTTTATTCATTACTAGGGAATGGGTAATGGCCATGTTAGCTTCATAAAATTGATTAAAAATATCATTGACTGCCATGGGCTAAGAGTATGATACAAATCCTCAGAAGAATCTTCTCCTTGCGAAGTGGTTCTTATAACTTGTCCAAGGTTCTTTAAACCAACGGCGTGAACCCTTTATTAGGTGAGAAAGTATTGTCACAGTAATAGAAGGCGTTTTAATTCTTTTTCTCAAAAACATTCATTTCATTTTCATAATATTTCTTTACACAGACACTGGTAAAATTGGTTCTTGCAGGTCATGCGTAGCGTGCTGAAAGTAAGTCAATGCTCAAGTGTTTAGATAAATCTGAGAGTTCAACAAAGAAAACATAGTAATTTCGTCTAATCGCATCTGCTACTACTAACCTTATTGTATTATTAAGTGATTCTCTGCCTAAAAAAATGCTCGTGGGATTGCGTCACTCGGCCAATCATTCATGTCTCAACATTTCCTACTCCCAAAATAAAATGGCACTTTTAACTCACATAATAAATAACTTACCGCCGCACCGATGTGTTCACGTGCATTTTATTTTACTTTGAAAAAAATTTCAATATATTGTCTTATTTACATTTTACCTGTAGTTCCGATTCTACCGAGCAATGGTACACACTATTAAATTATTCAGTTTCAAAATGTGAAAAAATGTAGACGAATTCATCCAGTACCTGAATATTTACATAGCTATCGTGATCTGATCCGCATTGCAAACGATTTAACTCACTTAGGGCAGTTGTACGAACGCGGAATAAACTCTGGATAAACTTTATCAAGCTGTTAGCGCTTAAATCGGTTGTACGAACTCGGTTAACTGAGGGATAACAAGGTGTTAAGTTATCCTGTAATCTCACACTAACACACACGTGTTAACTACGGTTAACGGGAGGTTATCAGCGTGTTAACCTTTACATCGCATATTGCCAGCCGAGTAATGGAAAAATTTGTTGCTCACCTTGGCTGAAGCCTACGAAATTTTGGAGTATTTGTTTTCTGACAAGAGTAAAGAAGAAGAAGAAATACTCCACATGTATTTCAAAAGCTGAGGAGAGTGAGGAGGAAGTCAGACTTGCTGATTGAATATGACGATTATTATTTTTTTGCAAGATTCAAATTAAAGAATCATAATGCCTGCATATGACATCGAACAAAATAGAAACAGGAAAGTCGCCGAAATATTAGTTTGTGTATCAAATATGTTCTATTATTTATTATACTTGGAATCTACAAGTTGACAAATGTTCGGCTGTGCAGTATAAAAATATTACGTAAAGGTTATGTTAGTCTTTCAGGAATCAGTCTGTACCGCCTATAATCCAGCCCCTAATTACATTGAGATTATGCTATTCGATCAAATGTAATTTATATTGGAGATTTTTGTTGGCTGGATAAAAGTACCGCAAGTAGGAAAATTTAAAAAAATAGCCAAGCAATAGCCAAATTAGCCCCAACATTCATATACTTCCCCAAAAGTGCACTGGAAAGCAATCGTCCGCGACAAGGGTTTTGCGAGAAACCATCTTTCCCAAGAGATATTTGCGCTATTGACTGTACCCACATTAAAATACCATGTCCAGAAGATAACACATTCACATATTACCCAAGAGGGAGAGATGGCACATTCTCGACGAATGTACAAACTGTGGCATTCTCGACGAATGTACAAACTGTGCGTAGTGACTGATTTGTAAATTCAGAATAATGTTGCTCACTGGCAGAAGCAGTACATGACTAAACTATTTTTAATAATTCATCTGAAAACACAATTTTAAACTTTCAGGTCGACAATGCCAGATCACCATAAGTGCCCGTGTTAAATTTACTTACTCCTTACTCAAAAACTGTGGTGGTGAAATCGATTCAAACTCTACCAAACTTCTAATCTTTTGATAAATAATAAAGGTTTCTTCGACAAACGACAATCGTCAGTTTTATCAACAAACTTTTATTCCGCGTATTTGATGGTTATGTAACACCGGGTGAAGTAAAGTATCGTACAACTGGTCGCCCTATTTAACCCAGTGTTACGCAATACTTGAGGGTTTCTAACCACAGTTTTATTCTTCACGGACAACCGGCCCTTAGTGGTATTACCTTCATCATGATGGTATGTCAATTATTTTCAATTAATATATGGTATGAGATTCATGAATGAATTACTTTCTGCACATTATAGCTAAGGGTAGACAGAAACGACATGAGTGATTTTCAATCATTATATTAGTATTTACCGTCATGATCTGAAAACTTCTGTAATGAACGAAGTGTTTATTTTAATGACATACATAAGTTGAGAGTCACTGTTTTAGTCAAACAGTAACTCTAAAATGCATAAAATTGTTAGAGTGAATTTACCTAGATAGATTCTCCACTCAAAGGTTGGCTAAATTCAGAGATGAAATTATTTCAAAATTAATGACGTTGAGTTGTGTGCTGAGCACTTGCTCAGACTCTTCAAGTGTTGCTTTAGAATTTTCAAATAATTGTGTCTTAGTCGTATTGAAAAATTGTTGACAATCATGAGGAAGAGTCACTGAACTACGACACATTCTTCGCGATGGTTCGCGATCATGGTTCGCGATCATTCCCCGTCGCGTAACTTTTTTCTGAATCAACCACTTTGCATTCTCAGATATCAAGTTTCTAACCGTCCTCACTGCACCCCGCCCAATTCCCATAAAATCTCAAACATCTCTGTTATCACTCCGTCCAATCCAGCCGTCCAAGAATGCGCCGTAACAACCGCATTTTAATGAAAGCCTGCCGGGGCCGTCTGGCCATCGGCAGCGGAATTCCCCGCCAGCGCCATTCCTGGAGGCCGTCATGAATCGCGGGCGGCGGCGAGCGGCGGCCGGCGCCGCCTAGGCCGCCCGACCGACGGCCCGCCCGCCGCCAGACACACGAGCGAAGGCGCGGCCGTAAACTGCGGAACGAAGGGCTCGCGAGCGAGATTTGCGCGACGAACGAACTACAAATCGAAACGTCTGTCGAGCGCCGCCGCGTCACCGCCGCAGGCCCCCGCCCCTCGCCCACGCTGCGCGCCCTGCGACCAGAAGAGCGGGGCTGGCGTTTATTTATTTATTTCTAAGCCAGTGGTGAGGAAACAAGAATGTCTACAAGGAGGTGCTTGCAATTATTTAATCAGGCATAATAATAAAATGGTGATGCAAGTATGTAGGAAATGTTAGTTATGTTGATATAACGTACCACCATTTACTTGGAGCAGTTTTACCTGGATATTTGTCATTTTGCCTGGAAAAGATACTTCCAAGTACATGGAGACGGGGCTGCAGATTTGGATCCAGCGCGATTATTAAAAAGTGTTAACAAAAATGTGTTAACGAAACGTAAAAATGCTGCCTCAGGGTCAATCCATTTTAAATGGTCCAGAATATTATAAACTGGTTACTCGACCATATGGAAAAGGATTAATGTTTTATACATAAATTCCTCATGTTTTGGCTGTTCACAAACATCTTTAATTTCTTTTATTGGTTTACAAATGGCGGCCAATTTTTATTTACGCCGTGCGCAATTTTTCGCGTTTGTAGGCATTTTTTCTTCTCTAAATTACTCAGCTCTGGGTTGTTCTAACATTCTAGAATAAAATGCATTGGATTTAGTTTACTCTGGCCTACAAATCGAAATTTTATTTACCTTCCGTGTTCTTATTTGGGAAATATTTACAATCAAATCTATCATGTAAATATTACGAATTGTCGAAAATAAGTGCTAGCATTGCATGAGCTTAAAGTGACCGCTAATGTATATATTGACAGACACGAAGCCGTTTCATCAAAATTACTTATTCCGATCCACATCACGTATAATGCATTACAATCAGATTCATGCATTGAATCATCAATATATTTATATTGTAGTACTATTGAGAGTATTACAACATTCACTCAAACAATTGCGCATGACTAGTGAATCTCGCGAACTCAGAACCGAAAGTACAATTGAATGAGAGAATGATGTCCCCTAATAATACTAACTATTTAGTTTAAATAATCATAATGAAAATAAAAATAAATTATACATTTGCAATTTAGAAAGTTTATACAAAAATATTTTACATATTTACGTAGAATTTTAACATTTTGTTTAAACACTGTGGGAGCTCTAAGCATTCATCCAGTCTGCGTACACTTCAATGCTTACCTTTCAAAACGTGAACTCCACAAAACCATTTTCAAAGGACGAAGATCAAAGTGTTCGAGCGCGTTCGCGACAGGCTGCCACGACGCCCTCCGCGCCCAAGAGCGCTCCACGACGTGCGCTGCAACAAGTAGAAATCGCCTGGAATTTATATTTCCCCGTTGACAACACGCTCTGCAATGTTGGTAATGGCGCACGACGTCATCCTGTCTCCCAACGGTCGTCCCGCTTGTGTTACTGCGTTGCCGGCATTGTGAGATGCGTGCTTGCATAAAGCAGCGCGGTTTGTTTGAAGGGCAGTGCGTTCATGTTTCTACCATTCGTGTACTTTCGTATACATAATGACAAGGTGATGGAAATGCGGATAAACTTTAAGGAAACTATAAAGATGCATTATACACGGGGATCTGCAAGGCTGTGTCATTGAGAAGAATTTACATCTAACAACTTCAGTAAGTTGAAAGTATCTATACAAAATATGAAACAGTCAGAATTGATTATATTTTTCATTGCAGCTAGCATTGAGTATTATGACAAATTCGCAATTAAGATTACTGTGAGACACTTTACTAAAATCTGTATTTATTTATGGTAAACTATTTTTAAGACAGGTTGCATAAGTTGACATAACAGTTGTGAGCACTTACATCCTGCTTGGAAAGGTTAAATTGGAGAAATATCTGTGGAAAATTTCACAAGAACAATGTAGTACTCAAGACTGCAATTCTCAGTAATTATGAAGAGTCAGGTTTTCCTTCTGAAGTAAATTCAGTACGTTGGCGTAGGGTGACCATTTTAATTCTTTATTTTCCTTTTTATTATCACTGATTACTCGTATAACTTTATTATATGCATTGCATTAAAGCGTATTTTATTTCATCCAAATTGTTCCTACCTTTTAGCATAAATTCTCAAACTTTCTGCGATATTATTATTATTATTATTATTATTATTATTATTATTATTATTATTATTATTATTATTATTATTGTGTTTGTATTCAAGAGGAGACAATTACATTCACCAGTTGCGTAAAGAAAAACGGTCGGTTTCTTTTTCGTCTCATACGAGTAGGCCAGAAAACGTGACTCTATTGCATTTTTCAGAGCTTACTTACATTACGTACCCAAAATCTGTAGATCGTAGAGGTTAACAAAACATGTACAGATTGCACTTCTTCCAATAGTACGCACACACAGTTTTAACTGTTTTTTAATGTTAAATAATTAAAAACATGAAACTGCTTGACGGAGATGGTGTCTTCGTCCTAGATTTTCTAAAAAATATTGGCTCGCGAGGGAAGATTTTACATACGAGAAAGAAATATAATTAAAAAAATATTTCTGTGATTTTCAGTATATTAGTACTAATTCAAAACCATATTGACAGATTAGTAATTGAGTAATTGAATATTGACTCAATATTGATTCAGTGAATATTTTAAGTGCAGAATGCAGCCGAAACATACTCCAAAGGCCAGTCACGCTTTTTGAGACTTCCACTTAACACACATCCCCTATCCCCACCAAGAAACGTTTCTGTGTTCCGGAGAAAAGAAAACAATACTTGAAAATCGCGCTGCCTCTTAGCAGAATTTGCGAGTTCGTCTGAAGGAGGCGGAACTTGAAGGGAGCAGACAACAGCGCCGTGTCATAAATTGCCTGAAAGATGTGCCAACAGCTGAAGAGCATCCCGCGGAGTGGGAGACTTCCGTCGATGACCGGGGACGCATCCGGTCGTGCGCGGCGCGTGACTCGAGTGTGGTGGGGGCGGTGACGGGAGGCGGTCACGGGCGGAGGGTCAAGAGGCTGGGCTGGGCAAGGGAGAAATGAAGGGCGACGGACGAGGAATGGCAAGAGAAGCAAGCACAATTTGGGAGGGCGAGGTGACGGAGTTGGACGCGACTGTGCGTGGGGAGTGACAGCAGGTGTGTGCGTGGAATTGGGTGCAGTGTTGGGCGGGGACGGCGAGAGGGCGTTTGTGAGGACGGTAGAGGGGTAAGAAAGAGAGAACCGAGCTGGGAGGCGTGCTTGCGGTGGCGTGGCGGCTGGGCAGTGGGGTAAGTCGGGGGCCTGGCTGGCCACGTGAAGGTGGGCAGGCGCAGGGCCGGTGGCGGCTGAGGCTGTGGCCGGGGGCGGTTGGTCGGATGACGGGGACGGGGAGCGGAGGAAAGTGTGTGACGAAGAGCGGCCGGGGCGGGATGGAGGTGTGGGGGCGTCGGAGAGCACGGAATTGAGATGGGCGGAGGCGGGAAGCGTCGGTGGCGCACCGGGTTGGGGGTGAGGGAGAGGTGGCGCGTCGGTCGTGCGCGGGCGAGTGCGAACGACGACGCTTGGGGGCGGAGGCCGCGGCGCGGCGGCGCACGTGTGGCGACACGTGTTCGGGCGGACGAGCCCCTGTTTGTGCAGGTGGAGGCTCTCGCCGACGGCCGGCTTTGTCGCCCCCCAAGAAAACACGCGGGCCGAGGGGCGGAGGTTGCGTGGGCGAGCGGCAGTCAAGGAGGAGATGTCGGCGGGGGAACGTGATATAGGCAATGGGTGGCAAGTGACGGCCGGATGGAGCATTAGGGGTTTGTAGAATTGTAATACTTCAAATCTGGAATTGGGCCGACCACAAGATGAGACAGAATGTATGTCACAGTAGTAACAATTGATTCTGTCCGTGAAGGGATATGGGTATGCCTCAATACGCATTGGTATGTGCACATAGACCAAGTTATTATCATTTGCTTAGTGTCTTGCCTAAAAGAAGCCACAAACCGTTTTTGTTTTGTTCCATTATGAATTGGTGAATGGTTAGTTATGATGCTGATCGTAAAACGTAAGCAAGGTCAATATGGAGAATGACCATTCAAATGAATAAAATAGCGTGAATCAGGAAATGAAAATTCGACGACATGCTGAAAAGAGATAATGAATTTATGAAGAGAATAATATAAAATTACGCCCGAGAAAAACAATTATCCACAATTAACCCTTGAAAAATACTTGTTGTAGATAAATTGATTGTCATTTTGCAGAAGCGAATGACATGAAATTTATTATTCTACTTTATTATAATTTATCTCAATTGATTCGTTCATTATACCTCAAGATGACACAGACGTTTTAAAATAAAACCGATATTGCATTTTATAGTTGTTTTACACTCTTGACCATTTTATTTCCCCCCATATTAGCGAACTTGGACCACGCGTGCATCCTGCTTCAGCAGGTACAAGTACCTTGTTGGGGGGGGGATCATCATTTAAGCTGAATCCCAATTTTTATCCCCCATGGCTGTTTGCCTTGGGGGTATGGATGATCAGATAATAATGCTGAGGATTGAAAAGACGGCACACACATAAAGTCACACAAATACACCCATCCCGGGGCGGGACGCGAACCCGCGGTCTTCTAGTTCGAGACCCCTAGGGCACTACTGCCCTAATGATCCCGGCCATCTGACCGGCCCAACTGTATAAATATAACTAGCTTTTGAAAAAATGGTCAGCACATCTGCTGAGGTATTTTCAACTATCGGTTTCAAAGTAAATTGAAATAAGAATACCCGATTTCATTATTTTTCCTAACTGGAAAGATTGTAATGTTAGCTTTCCTAATGATGTTTCACTTTTACCGACCTGCTGAACCTTCAATGGTTGGGTGCGAGTATTGAGCAAGTATTATGGACTCTCAGGGCTGGAACCGAGCGGATGTAGTTCGAGAATTATTGAGAAAGATAGATATGATGCCCAAAATTTTGTTAAAGATAAATTATTTCTTACTCTTGTATGGAGTGTGTTATGTGAGTTGATCCAGTAGCGTAGAAATTTATGGATGAGCTAAGGTTGAAGAGGGGAATTTGCGGGATTGCTCACATTAAATAAGCTGCGAATAAAACCTTCGTAATTAATCAAGTCAAATTTCATTACTTTCTAGATAACGTTACGATTTGAATTACGTTCTAAACAACCAATGAAACAGAACATGAAGAGTGTATAGATGATCATTTTACAAATTGTATTAATTTCTAGTTTTGAAGACAATTCTGACGATTTTTCGTTGCTAAATAACAACATTAAATATATTAAGAATTACATAAAGAATCACTTGCGAAATTAGCTGAAAAACATGCAAATCTTCCTGAAACCTACCCATTACCGGTTATCTTATGAACATTATGCGAATGACTTATTTTGGCTTGAAATAATTATATGGGTCGTCATTGCCAACAATATTATTTATTAAAAAAATATTCACGTTTTAATGTTTTTGTTTTTCGTATTGTACTAGAAAACTTATGATGATGGCTACGCCATCGTAAGCTGCTTTTTAATAAATAATTGATTTGGCGTTGGCGTTGGCAATGACGACACATATAATTATTTCATTAGAAATGTCAACGATAACTCACCGCAATACCTTTATTATTTTGGCATCTCAATCATTCGTGTTCTTCGAATGGCCACTGCCCTTGGGAGGCGCTCAGCGGCCGCGCAGGCCGGTTGGACACCCTGGAGAAGGCGTTGGCTGGGGAGGATCGTGAAGTGTCTTCAGTGGCGGGGCGGGGTGCGACGAGGAGAGGCGGGGCGGGGTCGCAGCGGGGCGAGCGAGGCGGGGAAGGGCGGGGCGGGCGGGCCGAACCGGGTTAGCGTGACTCCGGCGCGGAGGGGGGAGGGCGGCGGAGGCGGCGGAAGGGCGGCGGAGGGCGGCGGTAGGGCGGGCGGCTGTGGCAGGCTCTAGGAGGAACGCGCCGCTGCGCCGCCCGCGACAAGCCCCGCGGGGCGGCCGCGACAACGCGCCCGAGAGCGCCTCCGTGCCGTAAACACGCGCCGCTCCCTCGGCCGCCCCCAAGTGGTAACGCCGGCGCGGCGCGCTCGAAAGGCGACCCGTGGGGCGGCGACCAGCACCGAGAGGCGGCGGGGACCACAGTGCGAAGGGGCAGGCCATGTGGTGCGAGGGTGGAGAAAGCCGGGACGGTACGGCAGCAGGGCCGCAGTGAAAACGGGGACCGGAGACAGGCAAGTGGCAACTCGAAAACGCAACGGAAACCGAATGTCGCGGCCGGCCGATCGAAGTAACGCCGCAAGACACAGGCGGCGCGATAGGGGACGGTGGCGGGATGGAGCGTGCTGGCGGGACGCGTATGATGGGGGCGGAATGAGATGGCAGGGAGAGAGGGTGGCGGGTGCGGAGCGGTTTAGCGCGGGAACGGCAGGGTTCGCGGGCGACGGAGCTTGTGGCGGTGACGGAGAGTGTTAGTACGGAGGTGTCGGGGGACGGGAGCGTTTGCAGGGATACGGTGGGACAGAGGTGCGGGATTGGAGTGGTGGCGGAGACGGAGAGGTGGCAGGGATCGAAGTGGTTAGCGGGGACAGAGCGTGGCGGGGTATCGGGACGAAGGTGTGGTGGGGAGGGGAGGTGACGGTGGACGGAGAGCTGGCGGGATGAGCGGAGGCGGGGTCGAGCGTAGGCAGGGGAACGGAGTCAGGAGCGAGGACGGGATGTGCGGGGAGGCAGACGGGGCGGAGTCGGAGGGGCGCCGGGTACGGAGATTTGGGGGTGACGGAGCGGTGGCGTGTGTGAATCGTGACGGTGTGAGGGGGTCGGGACGAGCGATGAGGGGATGGGGGCGATGGGCGAGGAGGGAGTGCGTGGGGATGGGGTGTAGGAGGGGTGGAGCGCTGATTGAGACGGAGCACCAAAGGGGGCGGAGCAGCGTCGAATGCCGGGGGACGGTGAGTGGGTGCAGCGGCTGGGGCGATTAGACGGGGAAGGAGCGATACGATGGTGGGAGTTGGATGCAGCGGAGCACCAAGCGGCGCGTTGGTGGTGGCCGTTGTGTTCGCGGCTACGAGCACTTACACCATACGCTCTTTGCTCAAGAAATATCTGGTGCTGAATACTGATGGGATCACTTTCTCAACCGACAACCACATGTAACGATGAATATCCAACAACGTAATTGCTTTGTGTGAAAGATAAAAATGTTTTCTTCTACAAACATACTACTCCCATTACTGGAAACCAGAGGTGCTAACAGCACATTCTTTCTCGCATTATTGGAAACATTTACGTATTTTCGTAGTGTAGCCATTTTTGCCTTTCTACCTTAACTACAACTTGAAAAAGTTCAATACAAGCAACTCAAATGAAGAAGTTTTGGTGCATTTCTTCAATATTTCAATAGAAACGGTAGTCTTTCTCAATAATAATTTCACACGATATTGTTTGATTACGCCGAAGTGAGCTTCCAATTTTTGAATACCATACTAAGTGATCAAAACTTCTTAAGGTAAAAGAAGTGTATTGGTTAGTTGTAAGTTGAATCTGCCCTCCGGTTTAGCTCATTGGTGAGCGTGCTCGCTTTCCATGACGTGACCCTGGGTTCCATTTCAAATGGGGCAAGAGTATAGTGTGCGTTTGCCTTGCCATGTTCCAATATATGTTGATGTGTGAAGATGAGAAAACTCACTGCTCGGGTTGGGAAGACCAGAATATGGCGTAGGGATGTCTTTGGCTTAGCACACGTCCCCCTTAACCCACGGCCGCGGGGCCGGGAAGCTGCTGGTAGGCCCTGGCCGCCGTTCGCGGGCTGTTGCGCCGAGTACACACAGACAAACAAATGTAATAGGACTACCTTCCTTAAATATATTTCCTTTTATAAGAATGGTATCTACATCATGTAATCAATAAGATTGGAAACAATTACAAAAATTCTTAGAATATCCAATCGTCGGGTTGCTATTTTTGCGAACTGACAGCGCATTGAACAATACACAATTTACAATTTCGATTTCTTTTCAATGTTCAAAAGTACAGAGAAGGTGCCAAAACTGGAACCAGCACAACCTTCTTTACCGTTCTTTGCTACATACACGGACAAAATTTAAAGCAAAATTTAAAAGATAAAAACCCACGTTGCCCACGTTTGCCTACACTTCACTAAAATTACACAAAACTACTCATATTTTCAAAAAATTAAACGTGACCTTATTTAAAGATGTTTTTGATAAACAGATTTTATTAAGAAAAAATGATCTTAATAATTGTATTTTTATGAAGACACTAAAATTTTTGAAACAAATAAACGATTTTCCAAAATTCAGAAATTTAATCGAAAATGTGACAAGCATTATTCTGTTCAGGGTTTTTACGCTAACCAAGGACATATTTCGATAAAAAATGTGGAGCCCATTTATTAAAATTTTGAAAATAATGAGGCTTCATATAAAGTACCCCCTAAAATTAAAATATCGAATTCAAATTCAAGGGAGCGCGATATCAGCCACATCGATTGCGGAATATCAATTTTGGTGAAAATCCTACTTACGGTTTAGCTTCTTGCCGTTGTTCACAGTCAGACAAACGATAGGAACTGTTCTTAAAATATAAATTCCACTTTCTATGCATAAAAGTTCGTTGTCCGTGAACTATGTGACGTTTCTAGTGTCCTTCAACTATGTTAAGAAAAATGATCTATGTCCGGAACTAAAAACCTTTTTGCTTGCTCAACAACATTTAAAGCTCCAGAACGTCAAATTCTTTTTTTCTCAGATTCAAATATTTTTGCGGCTGAAGGTATGAAATACATTTTTGGTGGTTTCCTGAATATTTCGTCAAATACTAAATTGCGATCTGACTTCATCTGATCACGTCATAGATATTTTCTTGATCTTCGGAATCAGTATGTACCCTTTCTTGACGCAAACAGTTAAATTATGAACAAAATTTAACAGCAATTTTTTTTGACAACAAAAAATTTCATCATTTAGTAATAAAAGCTACCTAGTGTTTCTAGAGGCTAATAAGCAATTTATTTCATGTTTCAGGAATTAAAAATACCGCATGAACACTGCTAGTTGAAAACCCTCTCCTATTCCTTATGTTTCGTCGA
>BOPP01000020.1:6397888-6419624 GCA_017312745.1 Gryllus bimaculatus
CCTGCTTCAGCAGGTACAAGTTAACCTTGTTGGGGGGGGATCATCATTTAAGCTGAATCCCAATTTTTACCCATGGCTGTTTGCTTGGGGTATTGTGATGATCAGATTAATAATGCTGAGGATTGAAAGGACGGCACACACATAAAGTCACACAAATACACCCATCCCGCGGGCGGGAAACGCGAACCCGCGTCTTCTATGTTCGAGACCCGCTAGGGCACTACTGCCTAATGATCACGGCCATCTGAACGGCCCCAACTGTATATTATATAACTAGCTTTTGAAAAAATGGTCAGCACAATCTGCTGAGGTATTTTCAAAACTATCGGTTCAAGTAAATGAAAGTAAGAATACCGCATTAAATTATTTTTCCTAACTGGAAAGATTGTAAGGTTTAGCTTTCCTAATGATGTTTCACTTTACCGACCTGCTGAACTTCAATTGGTTGGGTGGCGAGTATTGAGCAAGTATTATGACTCTTCAGGCTGGAACGAGCGAGTTAGTTCGAGGGAGAATTAATTGAGAAAGATAGATATGTGCCCAAAATTTTGTTAAAGATAAATTAATTTCTTACTCGTTGTATGGAGTGTGTTATGTGAGTTTGAATCCAGTTAGCGTAGAAATTTATGATGAGCTAAGGTTGAAGAGGAATTTGGCGGGATTGCTGCACATTAAATAAGCTTGCGAATAAAACCTTCGTAATAAATCAAGTCAATTTTCATTACTTTCTAGAAAGTTACGATTTGAATTACGTTGCTAAACAACCAATGAAATCAGAACATGAAGAGTGTATAGATGATCATTTTACAAATTGTATTAATTTCTAGTTTTGAGACAATTCTGACGAATTTTTTCCTGTTGCTAAATAACAACATATAATATTATTAAGAATTACATAAAGAATCACTTGCGAAATTAGGCTGAAAAACATGCACATCTTCCTGAAACCTACCCATTACCGGTTATCTTATGAACATTATGCGAATGACTTTATTTTGGGCTTAGAAATAATTATATGGGTCGTCATTGCCAACAATATTATTATTAAAAAAATATTCAGCGTTTTATGTTTTTGTTTTCTTAATTGTACTAGAAAACTAATGATGATGGCTACGCCATCGTAAGCTGCTTTTTAATAAATAAATTGATTGGCGTTGCGTTGGCAAATGACGACACATATAATTATTTCATTAGAAATGTCAACGATAACTCAACGCAATACCTTTATTATTTTGGCATCTCAATCATTCGTGTTTTCTTCGAATGGCCACTGCCCTTGGAGGCGCCAGCGGCGCCGCCAGGCCGGTTGGACACCCCCATGGAGAAGGCGTTGCTGGGGGAGGGATCGTGAAGTGTCCTTCAGTGGCGGGCGGGGTGCGACGAAGGAGAGGCGGGGCGGGCGCACGGGGCGAGGCGAGGCGGGGAAGGGCGGGGCGGGCGGGCCGAACGGGTTAGCGTGACTCCGGCGGCGGAGGGCGGGGAGGGCGGCGAGAGGGCGGCGCGAAGGGCGCGGAGGGCGGCGGAGGGCGGGCGGTGTTGGCAGGCTCTAGGAGGAACGCGCCGCTGCGCCGCCCGCGACAAGCCCCCGGGGCGGCCGCGACAACGCGCCCAGAGCGCCTCCGTGTCCGTAAACACGCGCCGCTCCTCGGCGCCCCCCAAGTGGTAACGCGGCGCGGCGCGCTCGAACAAGGCGACCCTGGCGGCGACCAGCACCGAGAGGCGGCGGGGGACACAGTGCGAAGGGGAGGCCATGTGGTGCGAGGGTGGAGAAAAGCCGGGACGGTACGGCAGCAGGCGCATGTGAAAACGGGGACCGGAGGACGGCAAAGTGGGCAACTCGAAAACGCAACGGGAAACCGCAAGTCGCGGCCGGCCGTACGAAGTAACGCCGCAAGACAAGGCGGCGCGGATAGGGGACGGTGGCGGGATGGAGCGGTGGCGGGGACGCGTATGATGGGGGCGGAATGAGATGGCAGGGAGGTAGAGGGTGGCGGGGTGCGGAGCGTTTAGCGGGGAACGGCAGGGTTCGCGGGACGAGCTTGTGCGGTGACGGAGAGTGTTAGTACGGAGGTGTCGGCGGGACGGAGCGTTGCAGGATACGGGGGACAGAGGTGGCGGGATGGAGTAGGTGGCGGAGACGGAGACGGTGGCAGGGATCGAAGTGGTTAGGGGGACAGAGCGTGCGTGGGTATCGGGACGAAAAGGTGTGGTGGGGAGGGAGAGGTGACGGTGGACGGAAGAGCTGGCGGGATGGAGCGGAGGCGGGGTCGAGCGTAGGCAGGGGACGGAGTCAGGAGCGAGGACGGGATGTGTGCGGGAGCAGACGGTGGCGGAGTCGGAGGGGCGCGGGGTACGGAGATTTGGGGGTGACGGAGCGGTGGCGTGTGTGGAATCGGTGACGGTGTGACAGGGGGTCGGACGAAGCGATGACGGGGATGGGGGCGATGGGCGAGGAGGGAGTGCGTTGGGGATGGGTGTAGGAGGGGTGGAGCGCTGATGAGACGGAGCACCAAAGGGGGGCGGAGCAGCGTCGAATGCCGGGGACGGTGAGTCGGGTTGCAGCGGCTGGGGCATTAGACGGGGAAAGGAGCCGACACGAACGGTGGAACGCACCAAGCGGCCGCGTTGGTGTGCGCCGTTGTGTTCGCGCCATGAGCACTTACGCGGGACCCGCGCGTTGGTCAAGAAATATCTAGTGCTAGTAACTCATGGATCACTTTCTCAACGACAACCACATGTAAACATGAATATCAATAACGTAATCGCTTTGTGAGAAAGTATCAAAATGTTTGTCTTCTATAAACATACTACCCCCATTACTGAAAGCCACAGTACTAAAACAGAACATTTTTCTCACATTATTGGAATTTTTTTCGTATTTCGTAGTGTAGCCCATTTTTGCTCTTCTACCTCAACTATAACTTGAAAAAGTTCAATACAACCAACTCAAATGAAGGAGTTTGGTGCATTTCTTCATATTTCAATAGGAACAGTAAGTCTTTTCTCAATAAAATTTCACACAATTATTGTTTGATTACGTCAAGTGAGTTTTCAATTTTTGAATACCACAATAAGTGATTCAAAATTTCATAAGGTAAAAGAAGTGTATTTGTTAGTTCAAGTTAAATCTTACCCTCGCGGTTTAGGCTCATTGTGAGCGTTGCTCGCTTTCCATGACGAAGCGACCCTGGGTTCCAATTTCAAATGGGGCAAGATTATTTAGTGTGGCGTTTTCCTTACCGTGTCCGCCAATTATGTTGCTTGTGTGACGATGAGAAAACTCACTTCTCAGGTTAAGAAGATCATAACATGGTGGTAGGGATGTCTTCGTAACTAAACCCCAACGTTCCCCCTTAACCCACGGCCGCCCGCGCCGGGAAGCTGCTGTAGGCCCTTGCCCGTCTGGCGGGCTGTCGCACCGAGTACATTCCAGACAAACAAATGTAATAGGACTACCTTCCTCAAAAAATATATTTCCCTTTTATAAGAATGGTATCTAACATGCCAATCAATAAGATTGGAAACAATTACTAAAATGCTTAGAATATCTAATCGCCGGTTGCTATTTTTGCGAACGACAGCGCATCGAACAAGCGCGGGAATACACAATTTACAATTTCGATTTTCTTTTCAATTTTTGAAAGTACAGAGCAAGGTGCCCAAAGAACTGGGACCAACCTTCTTCACCGTTCTTTGCTACATACATGGCCAAAATTTAAAGGCAACAATTTAAAAAGATTAAAAACAAACGATTGGCCCCACGTTTTGCCACACTTCACTAAACAATTACACCAAAACTACTCAATTTCAAAAAATTAAACGTTGAACTTATTTATAGATGTTTTTGATTAAACAGATTTCATTAAGAAAAAAATATCTTATAAATTGCATTTTTATGAAGACGCTGAAATTTTTTGAAACAAATATACGATTTTCGCAAAATTCGAAATTTTAATCGAAATGTGACAAGCATTATTCTGTTCAGGGTTTTTACGCTAAACCAAGGACATATTTCGATAAAAAATTGGAGCCATTTATTAAAATTTTGAAAATAATGAGGTTCAATATAAAGTACCCCTAAAATTTTAAATATTCGAATCAAATTCAAGGGAGCGCGAATATCAGCCACATCGTTGCGGAATATCAATTTGGTTGAAAATCCTACTACGTTTACTTCTTGCCGTTGTTCCACAGTCAGACAAACGATAGGAACTGTCTTAAATATAAATTCACTTCTTATGCATAAAAAGTCGTTGTTCCTGGAACTAGTGACGTTTCTAGTGTCCGTTCAACTATGTTAAGAAAATGATCTATGTCCGGAACTAAAACCTTTTTGCTTTGCTCACAACATTTTAAATCCCGCTCCAGCAACGTGCAAATTCTTTTTTCTCAGATTCAAATATTTTTGTCGGCTGAAGGTATGAAATACATTTTTGGTGGTTTTCCTGAATAATTTCGTCAAATACAAAATTGCGTTCTGACTTCATCTATGATACTTCATAATATTTCTTGATCTTCGAATCAGTATCTACCCTTGCTTGGACGCAAAAAGTTAAATTATGAACAAAATTTAACAGCAATTCTTTTTTTGACAACAAAAAATTCATCATTAGTAATAAAGCTACCTAGTGTTTTCTGGAGGTAATAAGAATTTATTTCATGTTTCAGGCAATTAAAAAAACGCCATGAACACTGCTAGTTGAAAACGCCTCTCCTACTTCCTTTATGTTTTCGTCGACAATGCTATCAAATCAAATCTCTGGCTCGTTTGCCGATATCAATATTTTCTACTGAGCCAATTTAAAAAATCTTGTTTGGCCTATGCTGCCCTCAGCAGCGTCGTACCACTCATACATTATTGATTACCTAAAGAAAGTTCACATGATTATTATTGTGTTAAGCATTTCAGATATAAGAAAAGCCTAATCATGTCGTGTGCTTAAAGTGAGCCAAAATATTCTCCGGGCAGTTTCTTTTGAAAACACTTTCGATGACGAGATAAATTATGTTTCCAACCTGTTGCCTACAACACTCGTTATACATCATTCACATTTCAAATTAATGAGTACAGTAAAATATAGAGTGGTAGGGATTCAAAATAGCAATCAGGGCATCAACAGATGTCACTGTAGCGTCTCTGTCCGGAAGGTTCTTGGTTCGAGTCACGACGGTTGCAGGATTTTCGACATTAGCTTGTCAGCTAGGTCGAATTTAGTCGCTGTTTGGAGAAAAAATCTAGCGGCCGGCTGCTCTAATAGATAGTTTTCCGTAGTTTCTCCTATCATACCGGGAGAATGCCAGGACAGTACCCTACTAAATGGGCCATGGACCACACGCGATCTTTCCTTCCCCTTTCTTGTCCTATCCTCAGCGTTTACTTACACACCAATGTGTTGGTGAATAGCATTTAGATATGTTGGAAGACCGGCCGCAGTGGTGCCACGCTGGTGGGATATACTTGGCTGATGAAAACTTCGCTAGCCGACAATAGACCGGCGCCGCACCTCGCCATCTGGCGGGGCAAGATCACCACGACCAGGCGGGGGCATGCACTACACTTACGGGACTGACGATCAAGCAGTTTCCGCGCCCGGGTTCTCAATCGATCATCGAAAGCTCCATGAAAGCTCAGGCATTACCCCCGCTTCAGGTGGAAGAAGCCGCCCACGGCCGGTGGTGCCGCGCGCCGGCGCCAGAGCGCGCTGCATGTCGAGCGCGCGGCGACAGCTGCAGCGCCGCCCCCCTTCCCCGCCCCCCTTTCCCGCGCGGTCCGGCGCTGCTGATGAATGGCGGCTCCTCCGCCAGGACACGGAAAATCGCTTAAAATATCTGAAATTTCGTGGGTCGGCTGACTGCCTCCGCCGGGGACCGTTGCTAGCGACGGCATCACAGGCGCCGCTGCGGGCCCCCCGCCTGCCTCATCGCAATCCGTCCGTTGCGGCGCTCACACATTGCGACTGAATTACAAGATCGTGGCCAAAACATTCGAGGGTGGGCTCATGGAGACTGTTCTCTCTCTATCTCAAATCATTTTACTCAAATTATACAGAAAAATTATATTGTTCGCATGATGTATAATAATAATAATACTCTGGATGTTTGTTCTAGATTGTTTGGTATCTGTTATAGGAAAATGCTATAAATGTATTCTAAAATATTTAATTGCATTCCTAGGTAGCATAATAAATATTATACTTTATTATCTACAATAGTATTAGATCATTTTATAATAATATTGTATTATTCTACCGTTATTATTATTAATATTATTATTTTCATTATTATTATTATTATTATTATTATTATTAAGGACTGTAGATTTTTCGATAAGAATATAATATATTTCAAGGTATCAGTTTTTGAATATTGAAAAAAAAAATTGTGGGGAGCCGAAATGAAATTGCCCTGATAATTTCTGTAAGAAAGTTTGTCCCAAGCGAAATGTGATACTTTTCGAACATAGTGTTCGACATGAAAATAGTTTTGTTAATATTCAGATTTTTTTTCTAAAGGTTCGGTTTAGATTTTTGAACAACCAAGATGTTTCTAGTATTTTTTAATACAAAATACGGAAGGACTCATGACAAGCGAGGCAATTCCGATTACTGGAAGGGCAAAAATTAAACTGTCGTTTTTTACTGTTATGTCCCAGTTCACACAGCTGGTTGACAAAGTAAAAGCTTCATCTGGTAAAGAATGCCAAATAGTAGATAGCTTGAGGGGTTGCAGCCAGCTTACCCCAAGTATCCACAGTCCAAGGCTGCCAAGCTTGATCATCATGGAACTGCCACATCATGGTAGTTCCTATTCTGTGGCATGGCCGTAGTGTGACGAGGCTGTAGTGCCAGAGTACATATTTACGTAATATCAGTAGAGATTGCAATTGCTAAACATTTGAAATGTTACCTAAAGCTGAAAATCTGCTAATTGTGTTTGACTGTCGGGGCAGTATATTTCTGAAGCTTTTCGATCTGCGATAAAGTGTGAAATCGATCGCAAAATTTGAAATCATGTGCAAAGTGCCAAATGGTCTTGAATCTGCGATATAATGGTTAAATTGCGTTGTATGGTTTTCTTAGTATTCGCCCTGTAACTATGGTTGTGACATCGACAACATATCGATGTTTGAAAAAATTTAATTTGACAGTGGGCAACAGTATTGAAGCTGAACGATTTTTCCAATTAACACAGTTTGATTGCTATTGACAGAAGAAATAGGTTAAAGGAAGTCAACATTGAAATATGCATTCAGTTAATTTTTCACTGATTGTGTAACGTATTGGCAATAGGTATTTGTATAAATTATTTCAATTAACAAAATACATGACCTTTTGATAGAAAGTTGTGTTGTTTTAATAAATATTTATAAATAGCAAGACAAACCTTTTCCTCTCCTTTCAATAGTGTTATTCAGAATCCTATAGTTATAAACAAGAGAGAAATCATTGTATGGATTTAACATTCCTTCTTTAAATATTTTTTGAAGTTCACAAATAGGGAAATATTAAATAAATTTCCCTTATTTCCTGAATTTTAATGAAAGAAACATTAAAATATTTTTTTATCTCAAAGAGACTTTCCTTAATAATAATTTTATCAGCAAATGCTAAATCACAATGCAAATGCAGGCACAAAATGCAGGCTAATCTAATTTTTTCTAGAGCTATAAAACGCTATAGCCTTGTTCTCTAAATGCATTTTAAAGTGTTAAATTCTACCGTCACCAACGATAAGAAATCAGTTAGTTCACAAATCCGTAAATAAGAGTTGATAATTGAATTCCAATCCATCTGATTTTTGGCCGTATTTTCGACATCAGGTCGCAATGTGGGCGTGCAGCTCGCGTAGCGGCGCCCGCTTCGATGTGCGAGAGGATGCCGCGGGGGCCGCGCGGGCCGCGCAGCGTCGTCGCTGCGTTCCCAGCGTCACCTGGCCAGGCGAACGTCGCGAACGCTCTCGCGGCGTTTGAAGACGCTTTTGGTGCTCGCCCAACCGGCTGACACCCATTTTATGCTCCAAGAGGAATTCTGATGGAATTTAACAGTTTTAAATATTTGGTAACTCAACACTTCGCGAACACCTGTTCCTAGTTATTAATTTTCGGCGTTTACGTGTCGAAGTTTTTCTCAAAATCTTGGAATACCTGTACACTTGTACAGTTTTTTTTACCTCTATTCGGCTAAAATACTTTGTTTTCCCTTTCATCACTGAAGTAATGATGCTTTGTTGTAACCCGATAGTGTAGCATATCCAAATCTTCGATTCTTAATCGTTGACAAAATGTTACTATCTCTCGCTGAGGCACGCGTCGAAGAGACTCAAAGTATTGTAAAATATACAAACACAACAAAAATAATCAATTAACAAACGTGCTGTAATTTTTGAGAAAGTTCTTCTTTCACATACTACCACTAATGTATAATAATATCACTGGGTTCTCCATCTTTTCAATTCTCTCTCCTGAACTGCCTTTTAGATAAATAGCTTTAGTAGAGATAAAGTTAATTTACTTTTAACACGTAGTACATGGAATTCACTGCATAGTTCTCGGCTATTGCAAAGTTACTATGGTATATGTGGAATCTTAATGGTGTTTTTGTAGCCTTAGAAAGTGGTGCAACACTTTAACTAGTTAATACCATTTCAGAAATGTGTTGCAGAAGTAGGCTTCTGAAAGTAGAGCGAGTGACGCTTTGTTGCAATTGCATATTTTTAATTGAAAATCATGAATCATAGTCATTGAAAAATTCCTTGTATCGTACATACGAATATACATTCATATATTTATTATATCAATCGAGATGATTGTTGCCTGAAACTAGTTCTTTTAATATTTCTGTTTTACAGTTTTTTACCAACAAATGTTTATAGTTTTGAAATACATTATCAGGTTTATGAGCATAAAATGAAGTTTTCTATACTCCAGCATTAGCCAGCCAAGTGACATTCTTCGTAACGAGAAATCGTTTATAAAAGGACATTTTAGGGCACAAATTATGACGTCGCTCATTTTCAAAACGTGAATTCATGCAATAAATATTAACATTATAAACAAGTTGCATAAACTACTGTTAATGCACAATAGAGGATTTATTATTTAATGAAATATGAAATAAATGAATATTTCTATTTCTTAAACTGGTTCTGATCTGACATACACTTAAATGACGTCACGTTATTTCAGAATAAGTTATTCTGATTAACAAAAAGTTCATGCGCAAAATAATATTTGAAGGTTAAACACATTTAAACAGAGAAAAAGATGACATTAGTATCACCAGATTATACATTTCAATATTCTATAATGCATTGTTTACACTTTTTGTACTCGAGTCATTAACAACAACGTTATTATTCATTTAAATGCATTACCTAACCCTTAATGGATAAAAAATAATTATATGAGATTAACATTACCAACAATAAAAGAATTCACATTCTGTATGACTCCAACAAATCAGAAAAACATATACAATTGTGAAAACATTACTCACGAATAATCTGTCTCTCATTTCTGAAAACATTTAGTTCCCCAGCTGCAAACATTGCACAGAGTTAACAAAGAACTCTGCGTAACCTGATACAGAGAATTCGATATGCTAATAAAAGAAAAAAAAGAGCGAAAAATAAAACATCCGAATTTTATTCCGATTTAGCCGACGCACGGTGGCACCGCCGCGCGTGCATCGGAATCCAATCTGGATTCTTCCTCTCGGTAATTTCAGCTCCCGTAGCGCGCTATTTGTTTTCTCTGCCGCATCCGCAACACAATATTGTTTTAGCTATTGCCCGCGGGTCGGCCCCATGCGCGCCATTAGCCTGCACAAACACATGTCCCCCGCGGCGAGCCGCCCGCGCCCCCGCACGCGACCGCGCGCCGCAGTGCTGAACTCTGGTGCCCCGAGCGCCCCCCGCGGCCCCCGACGCCCCACGCGCGGTGGACGCTCACTTTTCTGCGATTCAGTGCCCCCACCGCCACCTACGCAGCACCTGGGGACCGGTGGCGCTCTGTTCATTGGATGTGGAAACATCTTAAGGCAACTTGTTCATGCTTAGCCTTCGGTAGACTTGTTTCGGGACACGCGTGACGATGCGTTGCCTGGAGAGAGGAAACATTACATTGCCATTGTTGGATTATCAGGAGAGGGTCAGACGATCTATTCATTAGACGCAGAATTTTGAGTTCCTGATTCTGTTGCATTTGTATTATACTGTTGTGCACATAAGTGATAATACAATGACGATACGTCTTACTTGATTTTATTAAATCTTCTACGAAGAGAAGATAATTGCGGTAAAGAAAGGGGTTGATTCGTTAAGGTAATTAAAAATTTCTTTACTTCTCTCTCTACACACATACACTATAAAGAGAAATAAATGTCCCATTTGATAGAAACGTTGTACTATCATACAACACAAAATTGATTTATTTATATTACAGATTTACAATGTGTTGATACATTATTTTGTTCCGTCTTAATTGCTACAAGGTTATTTTCGAATATGTTTTCCACTCTTTATTGTTTTTTCCATTTTTTCTAACTTTGCAATCTTTCTACCTTAAACTTTAAACAACACAAAATAATAAAACGAATTAAATATTATTTTATTGTATAACGTGAACATTGATTAGCTACTGTCTAGACATGGGTGCTAAATAATTCACTCGTGCGTACTAGTATTTTATGTATGAAGTCTGAAAAGATTTTTAAACGGGGATGGTCAATGATCTTATTCAAAAACATTCACATTTCGACTGAGGAGAATACGTTATCTTTTTGTGCAATTATTTCTTAAAGTATCTATTTCTACACTATAAGTACAAAAACGTTATTTCTGCCGACATATGCTGGTCAGAGTAATTCAAAGCAAAAAAGCGTAGTGAAGTGAAGTGAAGTGGCGGTGAACGCGATCAATGCACTTTTTCAATGCTGCTTTTGTCTTGTACTGTATTGTTCGGTATTATTATTATTATTATTATATTATTATTATTATTATTATTATTTATTATTATTATTATATTAATGTAAGTGTTGTAATTTTTGCAATTATTGGGACTTAACTGCACCGGGTTCATACCTAATTGCAGTTCTAATAATGTAATGTATGTATAAATGTAACAATTTTTTATAGAAAAGTAAACGTTGGTAGTCCCAATGTTCACCAGACATTGTTGTTTCTCTTTGAGTAACGTGTTCTGTTTTACGTACAGTACACCATATCGGCGGTACAAATGTGCATTCACCTGTGTATCTTCAGTACTTCAGTAAAAGTTTTATAACGCCTTGTCCAAGAATCTTCTATTTTACGGACGAGTACAGAAATAGCTGCTTTAACACTCACCACCTAGTGAGATCAGATAGAAAAAGATAATTTCAATTCTTTTAAGGTCATGGAGAATATAACAATGCAAATTGTAAAATTTAGTTGGTTTTTAAAGTTAGATATAATTGCTATTGGGATAAACGAAACCTTGGCTTCTAGCAGTATACAAATCGCACGTGTATATCGTCGTTTTTCGCACAAAAGTATAAGACAGTAAAACCAAAAGTATCAGGAAACAAATATTAAAATATCGCAGCATGCAACATAAAATAGTTACATTTTTACTCAAAGAGAAGAAGAAAAGTAAATCGAAATCTTGGTGTGGCATTTTCGCAATCAGAAATGGGTAAAGAAGTGAGTACAAAAAAAAATTCACTCCGTGTGCTATTCATTGACCCTTTTCAGAAAGCTAACAAAAAGGGAATATTTTAAAATAAATATCTAAATATTCTTAGTTGATATTGTGACCTGTATTTTCACATTTTTCAAGCGAAGAGTCGTAAACAACATGTTGCAATACTGGAATCAGTGAAATATAATATTCATCCTTGATTTCGTTTATTTTTCTACAAAATGGAAGGTTTTTTGTTCCACCAATAACGACGTAAATTACGTTTCTCATTTTAATAATAAATAAAATATGTGTTCGTAAAAAATATGATATATTACTTGTTTTACATAACAATTAATAGTATTTTATAAGTATTTATAGATACTATTTAATAATATTTTATAAATATATTAAAATATTATATTCTATTTCACTATCAAATTCTGAGGCATTGAAATTGCATTTCGTTTGTAATTCGCACTATACGATAACTATTTGTTAATCCTACACTTCTTAGCAAGGAGGAGTCAGTTGGTAAGAAATCGGTAAATTCAATGTAAGAGACATGTTCAAGCACTTGTAAAATCTTCTGAATATATGCAATTTGAATTAAGCCATGTACATCTGTTGCAGTAAATGATATGAATTTCCAAAAAGAACCAAAGTATTAAATTATAATTATGGGTATTTATATATTTCTGATATTCCATATGTTACTGATTGGAAAAGTAAATATGTAAATAATATTTTTAAAATATTATTAAGTATTATGAGAAACAAGTAAAAGACGAAACATAATACATTTTTGGTTTTACAATGTTTTTGTAATAGTTTTGTTTCACAAACAATGATGTAGATCAAAATAAATTGTTCGGTAAAATTTAAGTCGACATTACACACTAAAATATGACCCGAGAAAGAAAGAGAGTAGATTATATTTCTCTAAGATAATGACATATCGTATCGTGTGAAATCACTTTTCTTTATAATATCATACAAATATTCATGTTTCTGAAGATATTACATATACCTGTCAATCATCATTTGTATTTTACCCACATTATATTCAACCGTTAGAATCGTAACTTAACGTGAATATGGACAGTTAATCGAATACAGAGTTATAGGAGAAGATAATGGAGGCACAGCCATTGCATACATCCATTATATATACTTTGCGATTTCGTTCCATTCAGGCCTGACCGTATTTCCTTCAAAGTTGTAGCTTTTGATTCGTAAACCCAAGATTCAGAGCGACGCGCGTGTCAGATTACGAGGTCCACACTGCGATCCGAATGAAAGTTTATATCACACTGCCTCAATTAATCGTGTAGAGCATGGTTTCTCGGTTTCCCAAAACAGAAATTTCACATTAACCCTCCATTTATCTGTATGATAAATAATAGGTTTCACACAACATTGAAATAAGCCAACATATTATGATCTGTTGTGTTCGTACCTTGCTAGGCATTCGATATGGCTCTGTTGCTGAACGTAGAATGTTTCGGACATTTAAAAGAAACATTCAAAATGCGCGTAGATATTAAATTCATATCCTATACTACCATGTGAAAGCAGGGATTTACGAAAACGATAGCAAACTACATTAAGTAATATCTAGGATAATTATTGAGAGTGAATCACAGTATTGTGTCGTGTATTATTATTGACTAAAAATATTGCTAACAGTTCAAGGGACGTCAGAATGTAATACGTCTCACACGCTAATCATTAACGTCTGGACAAATTATCAAATTATAATATTTTGAATGCCATCCTTCAAAATGTTATCAATTATTTGAACAAAATTTCGGGAGTCACGGGTCACTTGACCCTTCTTGAACTGCCATGGGAGCCACATTCAATTTTTTATGTATTTCTAGTTCCTAAAGCATACTCAGTGAGCAAGTTTATTATCCTTTACAAGTTTTGTTTATATTTTTCAAGCTCCACTGAAATGTCTCCAGCAGAAATTTCATTTTACATTTCTATCAACAAAATGTGTACGTAAATTTTCTACATTTTTATATGAACTCCATTCTTTACTACTTTGTTGACTCTTTATCCAAATATAGATTTTTTTATATCACTTTTTAACATCTTGGACAGATAATGACCACTGTGAACGGTTTAACTGTAGGAGTAACACGTAAGGACAATACAAACATCCATAAATATCCATGCGAGAGTCGCGGGCTTCGAACCCGCGACCCTTCGAGCCTAAGCGACCTTGACTATCTAGGCTTGCAAAGTAGACATTTTGTTTCATAATAGTCTTACTTTTTTATCAAGAAATTAATGGTCATATTTCTGCAGACAGGGTTATGTGCTGCCTTTTGACGTCTTCTATCGAAACAAATTTCACCGACAAATATAAGTATTGCGAGTATTAGTCCTGCACCTAATAGTTGCAAATGCGGGAGCACCACAGTCAAGGAGAACGCCTCTACGTCTTTCTCCTCTACGAGCTCTGAATCAAAATTTAAAGCTCTCTTCTTTTGGCTTAGTATCCGCTGAATAAATATGTTCTTACGATTGAAATCCTGTTGCCAGAAGTTTGGAAGGCCTGCGGACTTGAAACGCAATATTTCAATCTGAAATGCATCAATCCATGGCCAGTTCCTGTCAAAAAGAAAAGAAACATAATTTAACTTTTTTTTCATTTTTCGACTGTTCATACAATAATGCAAATATATTTCGTACTAATATCCAAAATTATAATTAATTTTATTCAATTGTTAATTTGGAGAAATTTTTAAAGACAGTAATAATATTTATAGAACTAGTATTTTACATTACAATGGGACCTTGAGAATTCGAACGTGGATAAACTGATTTTCTTCATATCTGAATTTTAATATTTCCCATTCACATCAACATATGTGAGTAAATTTATCGAAAAATCTAATATTATGAAAGAAGTATCTCTCTAATTCTTTTCCTTGTTGCTTTCTGAAAGTACCATTGAATATTAGTGCTTTTATCTTCATTAATATACGGAAACTGCAATTCTTGTGAGATTAGTGAAAACACAAATTTCTCCCAATCTAACGTCCAGAGCGTCTTATCTACAGGGTATCCAAGTGTAGTGGTGAGGTCAAATGTGTCGATTCTGTAATTTTGGGTCATTGTACAAAATGTTATCATTCTCGCTGAGGCACGGCGTACGAAGAGATAAAATATTGTAAAGATATACAACACAACAAAATAATCAATTAACAAACGTGCTGATTTTGAGAAAGTTTTCTTTACATCACTAGCACTAATGTATAATAATATCACTGGGTTCTCCGTTTTTCAATTCTCTCTCTGAACTGCCTTTTAGATAATAGCTTTAGTAGAGATAAAGTAAGTTTACTATTAACATCTATAAACAGTTGGAATTCACTGCATAGTTTCTGGCTATTCAAGTTACTTGGTATTGGTGTTGATATCTTATGTGTTTTTGTAGCTTAGAAAGTGGTGGCACACTGGTATATAGTTCATACATTCAGAAATGTTTGGCAGAAGTAGGCTTCTGAAAGTAGAGGCGGTGACCGCTTTGTTGCCATTGATATTTTTAACTTGAAATCATGAATCATAGTCATTGGAAAATTCCTGTATCGTTACATACGAATATACATTCATATATTTTTTCATTCTATCGAGATGATGTTAGCCTGAAACTAGTTTGCTTTAATATTCTGTTTTACAGTTTTTTTACCAACAAATGTTTATAGTTTTGAAATAATTATCAGGTTTTGAGCATAAAATGAAGTTTTCTATTTACTCCAGCATTAGCCAGCCTAAGGAACATCTTCGTAACGAGGAAATCGTTTATAAAGGACATTTTAGGGCACAATTATGACGTCGCTCATTTCATAACGTGAATTCATGTAATAAATATTAACTTATAAACACCAGTCGCGTAACTACTGTTAATGGGCACATAGAGGATTTATTTTTAATGAAATATGAAATTAGAATGAATATTTCTTATTTCCTTATAAACTGGTTCTGGATCTGACATACCTTAAATAACGTCAACGTTATTTCAGATAAGTTATTCTGATTAACCAAAGTTCATGTGCAAATAATTATTTGAAGGGTTTAAACCATTTAAACAGAGAAAAAGAGACTATTGTATCAACAGGATTGATACATTTCAATATTCTATAATGGCATTGGTTTAACACTTTTTGTCTCGAGTCATTAACAACAGTTATTATCATTTAAATGCATTACCTAACGCTTAAATGGATAAAAAATAATTATCTGAGTTAACATTCAACAGTAAAAGAATTCACATTCTGTAATGACCTCAAACAAATCAGAAAAAACATATAGCAATTGGTGAAAAACATTTCTGACGAATAATCTGGTTCTCAATTTGTGCAAACATTTAGTTCCCAGCTGCAAACATTTGGCACAGAGTGGGGGGTTACA
Source organism: Gryllus bimaculatus (assembly GCA_017312745.1). Classification (NCBI taxonomy): domain Eukaryota; kingdom Metazoa; phylum Arthropoda; class Insecta; order Orthoptera; family Gryllidae; genus Gryllus; species Gryllus bimaculatus. The sequence goes on from BOPP01000020.1 coordinate 6,413,970, forward strand.
AAGACTCTGCGTAACCTGATACAGAGAATTCGATATGTATAAGAAAAAAGAGCGAAAAATAACATCCGAATTTTATCGCGATTTAGCCGATCGCCACGGTGGCACCGTCCCGCGCGTGCATGGAATCCAATTTCTGGAATTCTTCTCTGGCTATTTGCAGCTCCCGTAGCGCGCTATTTGTTTTTCTGCCGCATCCCGCAACACAATATGTTTTAGCTATTGCCCGGGTCGGCCCCATGCGGCCATTAGGCCTGCACAAACACAGTGTATTGTCCCCCGCGGCGAGCCGCCGCGGCGCCCCGCACGCGACGCGCGCGCGAGTGCTGAACCTGGTGCCCGAGCGCCCCCCGCGGCCCCGACGCCCCGCGCGGTGGAGCTTCGTTTTTCTGGGCGATTCAGTGCCCCACGCACCTACGCAAGCAACTGGGCGGTGCGCTCTGTTTTTGGATGTGGAAACATGCTAAGGCACTTGTTCATGCTTAGCCTTCGGTAGACTTGTTTCGGGACAGGCGTGAACGATGCGTTGCCTGGAGAGAAATTACATTGCATTGTTGGATTATCAGGAGAGTGGTCGGGTCAGACGATCTTCGCATTAATGCATACTTTTTGGTTTCTGATCCTGTTGTTTTGTATTTGGTGTATGTGTACTGAGTGATAATACAATGACGATTAATACTTAGTGTTATTAATCTACGAAGGAAGATAATATGGGTGAGAGAGGGGTCCTTTTCGTTAAGGTAACGATCATTTCTTACTTCTCTCTACAGACACTACACTATAAAAGAGAAATATAACGTCCATGGAATAGAAACGTTGTCCTATCATACAACACAAATTGAATTTATTTATATTACATAGATTTAAGTGTGTTTAGTACAGGATTTACATTATTTTGGTTCTGTCTTAATTGCTACATAGCGGTTATTTTCGGAAATATGTTTTTTTTGTTCCCCCCCACCTCTTTATTGTTTTTTTCCATTTTTTTCTAACTTTGGCAAATCTTTCTACTTAAACTTTAAACAACACAAATAATAAACGAATTAAATATTATGTTTTATGTGTATAACGTGAACATTGGATTAGCTATGTCTAGACATGGGTGCTATAATTCAATCGTGCCGTAAGTAGTATTTTATTATGAAGTCTGAAAAGGAAGATTTTAAACGGGGATGGTCAATGATCTTATTCAAACAGTTCACATTTTCGACTGAAGGAAAATACGTTATTTTTTTGTGCAATTGATTTCTTAAGTATCTATTTCTATCACTCATAAGTACAAAAACGTTATTCTGCGACATACTGCTGTTCAGACGTAATTCAAAGCAAAAAAGCGTAGTGAGTGAATGAAGTGGCGGTGGAACGCGATCATGCACTTTTTCAATGCTGTTTTTCGTCTTGGTACTGGTATTGTCGGGTATTATTATTATTATTATTATATTATTATATTATTATTATTATTATTATTATTATTATTATTATTATTAATTAAGTGTTGTAATTTTTGCAATTATTGGACTTAATGCACCGAGGGTTCATCCTAATTGCAGTTCTAATAAATGTATGTTATGATATAAATGTTAACAATTTTTTTATAGAAAAGTTAAACGTTGGTAGTCCCAATGTTCACCAGACATTGTTGTTCTCTTTGAGGGTTAACGTGTTCTGTTTTTACGTACAGTACAACCATATCGGCGGTACAAATGTGCATTACCAGCTGTGTACTTCAGTCTTCAGTAAAGTTTTATAACGGCCTTTGTCCAAAGAATCTCTATTTTACGGACGAGTACAGAAATAGCTGCTTTAACACTCACCACCTAGTGAAGATCAAAATAAAAAAAGATAATTTCAATTCTTTTAGGGTCATGGAGAATATACATGCAAATTGTAAAATTTAGTTGGTTTTTAAAGTTAGAAATAACTTGCTTATTGGCGATAAACGAAACTTGGGCTTCTGCAGGTCTAAAATCGCAGCGTGTATATCGTCGTTTTTTCGCACAAAAGTATAAGACAGTAAAACCAAAAGTATCAGGAAACAATTATTCAAATATCGCAGCATGGCAACATAAAATAGTTACATTTTTACTCGAAGAGAACAAGAAAAGTAAATCGAAAATCTTGTGGGCATTTTTCGAAATCAGAATGGGTAAAGAAGTGAGTACAAAAAAAAATTCACACTCCGTGTGCTATTCATTGACCTTTCAGAAAGCTAACAAAAAGGGATATTTTAAATACATATTCTAATATTCTTAGTTGATATTGGGGTTTTGGGAAACCCTGTTTATTGTTTACCCCATTTTTCAAAGGCGAAGAGTCGTAAACAACATGTTGCAATACTGGAAAATCAGTGAGAATATAATATTCATGCCTTGATTTCGTTTATTTTTCTACAAAATGGGAAGGTTTTTGGTTCCACATATACGACGTAATTACGTTTCTCATTTTAATAATAAACTAAATATGTGGTTAGTAAAATATGATAATATTATTGGTTTTTACATAACAATTAATAGTATTTTTATAATATTTATAGATCACTATTATAATTTTTTATAAATTCATTAAAATATATATTTATTTCCACTATCCAAATTCTGAGGCATTGAAATTGCCTTTCGTTTGTAATTTCGCACTATAACGATACTATTTTGTTAATCCTACACTTCTTAGCAAGGAGGAGTCAGTTGGTAGAATCGGTAATATTCAATGTAAGAGACATGTTCAAGGCACTTGTAAAATCTTCTGAATATAATGCAATTTGAATTAAGCCATGTACATCTGTGCAGTAAATGATATGAATTTCCAAAAAGACGACAAAGTATTGAAATTTATAATTATGGTATTTATATATTTCTGATATTCCATATGTTACTGATTGGAACAAGTAATATGGTAAATAAATTTTTAAAATTTTTAAGTTATTATGAAAACAAGTTAAAAGACAGAAACATAATACATTTTTGGGTTTTACACAACAATGTGTTTGTAATAGTTTTTGGTGTTCAAGAACAATGATGTAGATAAAATAAATTGTTTACGTAAATTTAAGTCGACATTAACACCTAAAATTGACCCGAGAAAGAAAGAGAGTAGATTATATTTTCCTAAGATAATGACATATCGTTCGGCGTGAAATCACTTTTCTTATAATATATACAAATAATTCATGTTTCTGAAGATACTTACATATACGCTGTCAATTCATCATTTGTATTTTACCCACATTATTCAACAGTTAGAATCGTAACTTAGCGTGAATATGGACAGTTTAATCGAATACAGAGTTATAGGAGAGATTGGATGGCACAAGCCATTGCATACATCCATTATATATACTTTGCGATTTCGTTCCATTCAGGGCCTGACCGTATTTCTTCAAAGTTGTAGCTTTTGATTGTAACCGCAAGATTCAGAGCGACGGCGTGTCAGATACGAGTCCACACTGGCGATCCCGAATGAAAGTTTTATTACGACTGCTCAATAATCGTGTAGAGCTGGTTTCTCGGTTTCCCCAAAACAGAAATGTTTCACATTAAACCCTCCATTTATCTTGTATGATAAATAATAGGTTTACACAACATTGAAATAAGCCAACATATTATGATCTGTTCTGTGTTCGTAGCCTTGGCTAGGCATTCGATATGGCTCTGTTGCTGAACGTTGAATGTTCGCATTTAAAAGAAACATTCAAAATGGCGTAGATATTAACTTCAATATCCTATTACTAACCATGTTGAAAGCGGGATTTAACGAAAACGATAGCAATACATTAAGAAACATCTAGGATAATTTTTGAAGTGAATACAGTATCAGTGTCGTGTATTTTTATTGACTAAAATATTGCTAACAGTTCAAGGGACGTCAGAATGTTTAATACGTCTCACAACGCTAATCATTAATGTCTGCAAATTATCAATAAATTTTGAAATGCATCCTTCAACACTGTATATCAATTAATTTGAACAAAATGTTCGGGAGTACGGGTCACTGACCCTTCGTTTTCTGAACTGCATGGGAGCAATTCAATTTTTTTATGTTATTTCTAGTTCTAAAGCATACTAGTGGAGCAAGTTTATTTATCCCTTTACAAGTTTTGTTTTATATTTTCAAGCTCCACTGGAAATGTCTCCAGCAGAAATTTCCATTTACATTTATCAAACAAATGTGTACGTAAATTTCTACATTTTATATGACTCCATTCTTTACTACTTTGTTGACTCTTTTATCAATATAGATTTTTTATATCACTTTTTAACATCTTGGGGACAGATAATGACATGTGAACGGTTTACTGTAGGAGTAACACGTAGGAAATACAAACATCCTATAAATATCCATGTCGAGAGTCGCGGGCTTCGAACCGCGCAACCCTTCGAGCCTAACGACTTGACTATCTAAGGCTTGCAAAGTAGACATTTTGTTTCATATAAGTCTTCTTTTTTATCAAGAAATTTGGTCATCTTCTGCAGACAGAGTTATGCGTTGCCTTGACGTTTCTATCGAAACAAATTTCACCGACAAAATATAAGTATTGCGACTATTGTCCTGCAGCTATAGTTGGCAAATGCGGGAGCACCACAGTCAAGGAGAACGCCCTCTACGTTTTCTCCTCTACGAGCTGTGAAATCAAATTTAAAGCTCGTTTCTTTTGGCTTATAATCGCTGAATAAATATGTTTCTTGCCGATTGAGAATCCTGTTGCGCGAGAAGTTTGGAGGCCTGCGGACTTTGAAACGCAATATTTCAATCTGGAAATGGCATCTATCCATGGGCCAGTTCCTGTCAAAAGAAAGAAACATAATTTAACTTTTTTTTCATTTTTCGACTGTTCATCAAAATGCAAATATATTTCTCGGTACTAATTCCAACATTATAGATTAATTCTTTAATCAATTGTTATTTGGAGAAATTTTTAAAGACAGTAATATATTTATAGATCTAGTATTTTACATTACAATGGGCTTGAGAATTCGCTGTGATAAACTGATTTTCTTCAATATCTGAATTTTAATATTTCTCATTCACATCAACATGATGTGAGTAAGTTTATCGAAAAATCTAATATATGAAAGAAGTAACTCCTCTAATTCTTTTCCTTGTTGCTTTCTGAAAGTACCGATTGAATATTAGTGCTTTATCTTCATTAATATACGGAAACTGCAATTCTTGGTGAGATAGTGAAAACACCTAATTTTCCCTCATTAACTCAGAGCGTCTTATCTTACACGGTAATCCCAATCCCTTCCATTCGGCAGCGCGCTCTCGTCTTCGAGCCCTGATGACAGGCTAGCTTGAAGGACAGTGTCTTTGTCATCAGCTTTACAACGATATTTTTGCGGTAATATATTTTCTTAAACATAAAAAGATTTTCCTACAAAAGGTATAAGACCAACAACATTTCAAACAGTTCTCCTGCAAATTTCTAGAACATATTTTGGGCGGTTAACAATCTTTCGGGAACCAAATTTTTATCTAGTTTAAGCTTAGGTCGAAGAAAATTTAACGCCATCATAATTAATGTTTCCAGAATAAAACTTCTGATTATTCGCTCTACTTGTAGGATGTCGCGCTTGGGTAAATATAACGTATTTTGCCGTCAGACTTTCAAAAGTTCCTGTATCGCATTGGAAAAAAGGAAGGTATAGTTTTTAATCTTCA
>BOPP01000020.1:6419649-6430801 GCA_017312745.1 Gryllus bimaculatus
CAATCCCTTCCATTCGGGCAGCGCTTCTCGTCTCAGCCCTGATGACAAGGCTAGCTTGAAGGACAGTGTCTTTGTCATCACGCTTTACAACGATATTTTTGCGTAAATATATTTTACTTTAAACATAAAAAAGATTTTCCTACAAAAGTAATAAGACCAACAAATTTCAAACAGTTCTCTGCAAATTTAGAACATATTTTGGGCGGTAAAATTCTTTCGGGACAAAATTTTTATCTAGTTTAAGCTTAGGTCGAAGAAAAATTTAACGCACATCAATTACATGTTTCAGAATAAAACCTTCTGAGTTATTCCTCTACTTGTTAGGATGTCGCGCTTGGTAAATATACGTATTTTGCCGTCAGACTTATCAAAAGTTCTGCTGTATCGCTTGGAAAAAAAGGAGGTATAGTTTTAATCTTCATCTTATAGTGTAAAAATATCAGAAAATCAGTTTATTTAAAAATTCGAAGTGTCCTAAATGAGTTATTTAGTTTTTACAGGAATTTGCTTATTTCTTCTGAAAGAAAGCAGCATTCGTTGTATAGAACTTACCTGCGAACAAACGGGAATAAAAAACATGAACTACGCCTGTTTTCAATTAGATATGGTATGTATGCCGAGTCGCGGTTACGTTAAAAGCATTTGGCTTCACATCAGTGGGACGTTCTATCACGCGTGGCACGTCGTGCCGTCAAGGTCGCTGCACGAGCTCATCGCGTTTCTTCGCAGTCGCAGCTGCTTGCCAGTCTTTTAGTTGTTTGTCATTTTATGGCATGACGGATAAGGCAGGGTTTGGGTGAGGCGAGGTTTCTGCATCAACCCCGACTCTCCAAGTCATCATCGGGCATTCCTGAGTCGTATAGTTGTTCCAATGTATTATTTCAGGATAGAAAGTTGGGTGTGTCAATGCAGCGTGTACAAACGTCCTGAAAGAATAATAGATTATTGATAAACATTCACATCCTCAACTAGTTGTTTTCATCAAAATTGGGCGACTGAAGATTTAATACCACAACAATAACAAACACGCAAACAAAATCTGTCAACCCATAAAACACAATAAACCTATCACTCTACTAACTCACTTCCCTGGTCAACAATTCACTCCTATTAATTATATTGAAGTCTAGACATTCGTCTAGTTTACAAGAAGCAATCATCAAAGCTGTCAAACTATATTCATTCATCAATCAGTTATCCTCTTTAAAAATGAACAAAATTAATTATTTACAAAAACATCCATGAGACCATTCGGACTATATGCTTCCAGTTTGGGGAATGATATCATTCAGTAGAAATATTAACCAAAAAATTATTTTCAAAATTAATATAATAATGTTTTTCTTTGCCTCAATCTTCGCATTCCATTTTCTACGGGCGAGACTTGATTAAGCATATACATGTAACGATGGCAAATCAGCAGATTCCGCTTGCCCAGGATTTTAACCACCCTATATTAACAAATTGAAGCGACAGAACCCTTACATACAAGCTAACATATCAACTGTCAGATCTGTCAGTGGCCGAGGGCGTAATCTTACAATTGAAACTTTTTAGAAGTCCTCGGGATAGTGAAGCAAACTTTAGTTATTGCAATGAGACCCCAAACTACGCGTGGCCCGTTTTCACTGGGCCTGTTGTTGCATCGAATTTTTAGGAGCAAACTCGTACGTAGTAGTCTATTCGGATTTTTGTAGGTAAATAAAAGACGTTTTCATCCCAAAAGTATGGTGCCTACTTTACAAAACTGTTTTAACGATTCTATCGTGAGCAACCGGAATATACCAGAAATTCTCCAGCAGATTTCGGGGTTGCTACAGGGGACAGCTAATGTAGCTGCTCAGTAACCCCGACGCAGCTGCGGATAAGTAATGTTAAGGAAGTTTTGTTGCGTCAATTTTTTTGCAGATCTGAAGAGAGGAAATAGGGTCAGTTCGTTTCAGTATAAACAATCCTAGAAGCTGTAGCTTTGGAAAATCAAGGAGGAGGCATTGCTGGAGCTACGCGTTTGCGACTGAACATAACGTACTGAACCCGCCAGGGTATGGCACAGTGGGGCAACAACGCCACAGCATGGCGGTACTAAATTCTTTCTGTGCACGTATGGAGCTCGCCGCATGGATACACAAGGGAACACTGCCGCAAAGCTTATGGGCCGAGGCAGGGTTCCATTTACCCCTTATGTATATAGAATTTACGACCACGAGCTCACTCCTCGCATTTTCGTCGGCGAAATCCGGTGTTCTTTTGCATTCAGCACCACCTGAGGTGGAACTCGAGAGTAGCATCAACATCCCTTTTCAATTACGGTTCGGCAATTGAAAGAGTTCTTAGAGCCAACCGCAGATAGTGAGTCAAGGGAAATGTGCATTATGTAATCGATAGGTAATATACGAACATGGTTACGCTCGTAGTGGAGTTAGGGTCCCGAGTTACCAATACTGGAAGTAGTAATTTTCGTTACGGAAGAACAATACACAGAATTATGCTGGAGGGGCAGGCTCATCGGGCGAAACAAATAATTTAGCAACTGCGTGGGTGAACTGATTTCTTCTGCGGACGAGCCGAGAGAACAGCAAAGTATAGCAAAGGTAGCAGACGCAGTCTGCGGGGACTTTGAACAGGGGTTGTTGGATCTGCGTATGTCGTTGAATTCTCGGCTGTCCGGGAGAGACGCCGCGTCGCTTGGTGGGGTTGCGAATATCCAGAACACCGCACGCCACGCGCGCGTTCCCGGACAGCGAGAATTCATGATTCGAGCTCGCGAAGCTTACGTACACAATATGGTCGTTGACAAAAAAAACGACATAGGCGGAGATACCTGCGAGTGAAGTAAACGAGAAGAAGCAGCGAAGGATCGCAATTGTACGGCTGAAGGAGGAAATCGCGTTTTCTGAACTCGGGAGACAAACAGGGCGAGACGCGGAACGCCTTGTAGATTCTAAGAGGAAATCCTCGTTTATTGCGGCTAAACAATGAATGCGCGGCAAGGCAGTGGAAATACGCGCTTGTACGTCCGGAGAGGGGCTCAATTTTGCAGACTTAGAAGAGTAGGTGCAAACATGCAGAGATATGCGCCGTTCGCTCAAACATATAAACTAGTCTGAACGCACTAATGAGCATACGATCAAAGTCAGGAGTTAAATCACCATTAAAAAAGGCCTCCTATAGAGTACCTGTATGCGCAACCGAGAAATCTCAGAGAACGCCTATGTGACCGTGTTACGCAGGGTTAAATTTATTTAACTACTATTGCATGGTTTGGCGCCGATTATTGTAAGTAAAAAATAATCTCAGCAGCTCGTCAGGTGCTCATGGCGGATACGCTGACTTGAGTTCTGGGGTGTACGCAGCTGGTAATGATGTTAATCGGTGTACTTGTAGCAAGGGCACAGAATAAATTACGTGTTTAGTAATTGAACTCAGTTGTTCATTCATTATCCATTGCAGACACCTCCCCTTATGTCTCCATGACAATATTCATCAAATCCCAAAAAGTAAAGTAAAAACTGGAAAAAACCCTGGAATTTCTTTTCGGTATCATTATTATCTCTTTTTGTATATTCAACGCAGAACTTCAGTTTGCGTACTGCAGCTTCCATATGGCTGTGAGGGTAAAAGGACTGTGTGCGTCACAGGAGCAGCAGGGGAACACAGGGGCAGCAGTGATCAAACCTCCGTATGCTCAGATGGCATCACAGCGCAGAGAGAAAATCTTAGATGTCTATGTACCGATGGTGAAAGATGCATCTCAGACAGCGTTTCGCGTTGAAGGCTTAATGTTCGAACTCCTCCTGATTAGGGTTTCCGGACGTCGTCCTCCTTGGTACTTTGGTAATTAGTCAATAAGTTGTGGAACATGCTATAGTCAAGAGAAGTACGATTTTCGTTCACCCGCCTGGACAGAAGATTTGGTCATGTGTCGGAGTTTTCTATCCTATGATGGCCTTTGCCAACGTGCATGCCCCAACCTGGAAAAAAAAAAAAAAAGAAACCAAAGAAGAAAACCGCGCAAGTTTTTCTCGGCTACACTCCGTATAAATGTTCCGTGTAATCATGTAAGTTATAAGGGGTGGGGAGAGAAGGGGACAAGAATGAGAAAGGAATGATCGCGCTCGTGCTTTGTCCGGTGTTTACTTTAATGACCTTTCGGCATTCCAAGTGTACTGATTTGGAGAAACCACGCAAAACTACGATAGAGCAGCGGTTGCTGAATTCTTCTTGAAGCGGGCTGAATTGCTGTAATTGGTGACAAAAATTCGACACCTGAGTACTCGAACCCTAGACCTTCGCACTGCATGACAATAGGCGATACCTAAGCCATCTCTAGGAGGAATTGATTTTCGCGCTCTTCGCGCACCGTCGGTTTAGTCAGGCGTCAGTAGCTCGGCCATTCAAGTGTAAGTCTGTAATGCGCCAAGTTAATCTATGTAGTGCCGCTGGACCAGGAGGCCTAGGGTTGGATTCGTGACGATTGGCAGAATTATTGCCACACACTATAGTAGCTTGACGACTTCATACTGTTCTCTGAACGAGAATCTTTAGCGGTGGAATGCACTTTCCAGTAGTTTTCCGGTGGTTTCTCCTGGTCAACAACAAAGCAAAATGTTGCTATCCAGACCTTTTTTCTTAACATATACTTTTACATACATACATTACATACAGGCATTTTCCTCGTACATACATATTCGGGAAAGCGTCGGGAGTTAGAGCTGTCCTCGGCCTGACCGATTCGCGGGTGGGAGATATTAAACGCGCACTCGTCTTCAATTCCGGTGAAACCTGCCCCCACTGCATTTACAAAATCGTTTTTAATTCTGATGGCACATGAGAGCAGCAAGCTTTTTGTTTTCAAATCCAATTAACCAGAATGTTCGCTCCGTGTAATAGATACTATTTTTGTTATCGAAAATTGGCCACAAATTGCATCTAATAGTCTGCGCGACAAAATAATCAACATCCAGCTCTCTTACATTTAGGAAAAGTGAGGCTTAAGAAACCGCACGGGGAAATACCTAGGTGGGAAACACGCAATCCGACTTGTTGGACGGCGCCAATGCTAACCATTCAGCTGAGGAAGAGCACGCACCTCCGGATATACACAGCATTGCGCTACTTGGCTGCGACTAATGACCGCATCGGTGATGCGCTCGAAACACAAAAATGAATCAATTTGACAATGAGTAGTACTTTGAAAAGACGTCGACACGACGACGGCCGGAGGGAGCAAGCGCGGCGGCAGCTGCAAGCGCTGCGGCGCGGCGCGCACGCGCTTCTGGCGGGCCGCCGTGCCGAGAGAAGCGGCGAGGCGCGGCTCAGCGCTGCTGCCAGCGACGCAACGCGCAGCCATCGCGCCACGCGAGCGCATACGTCTCCGCGAGCGGCGCCCGCCACGTCGCGCACACGTCGCGCCCAACCGCGCACGGCAGCGACTGCACGCAGCACGCCGGTTCCTTACTCGCTCGTCGACGGCCTTGCGCGCGGCGCGCACAGACAAAATGCAAATACCAAGAACACAAGATGGCCTGTATACTATGCCTTAATCTAGAGTAATCCAAGTACCAGGAAATGAAGTATGTGATAGGAGCTGCTATTGTGAAGAAAGAATGTTTCTTTCTGGAAATAGCTCATTATGGCATAGAAATATGGCAACAGTATTTGTGTACCGTGCACTAAGCCACGATAAACTCACGGAGGACTGAAATGAATGATTGGGAAAGTACTTCTTCACTCCGAAACGTAACGGCTCGCTCGTAACTAAAACAATATTAGGTGTTAACAGATCTTCAATTCTGAAAGAATCTAGGATCTTAAGTGTAAAAATAACAGAAAATCAGTTTTATTTAAAAAATTCGAAGTGTCCTAAATGAGTTATTTAGTTTTACAGGAATTGCTTATTTCTTCCTGCAAGAAAGCAGCATCGTTTAAGACTTACCTGCGAACAAACAGGGCAGAATAAAAAACATGAACACCCTGTTTCAAGATATGGTATCGTATGCCGAGTCGCGGGTACGTTAAAAGCAATTGCTTCACATCAGTGGCGACGTCTATCACAGCGTGCACGTCGTGCCCGTCTAGCCGCTGCACGACGCTCATCGCGTTTCCTTCCAGTCGAAGCTGCTTGGTCAGTCTTTTTAGTGTTGTCATTTCTATGGCACTGACGGATAAGGCAGGGTTTGGGTGAGCGAGTTTCTGCATCACCCCGACTCTCCAGGTCATCACGGGCATTCCTGAGTCGACTAGTTGTTCCAATGTATCTATTTCAGGATAGAAAGTTGGGTGTGTCATCAGCGTGTACAAACGTCCCTGGAAAGAATAGATGATTATTGATAAAACATTCACATCCTCACTAGTTGTTTTCAAAAATGGCGACTGAAGATTAATACCACAACAATAAAAAAACGCAAACAAAAATCTTCACCCTCATAAAACACAAAAACCTATCACCTCTAATAACTCCCAACTCCCCTGGTCAAACAATTCCACTCCTATTAATTATATTGAAGTTCTAGACATTACGTCAGTTCTACAAGAAGCAACATCAAAAGCTGTCAAACTATATTCATTCATCAAATCAGTATCCTCTTTAAAAAATGAAACCAAATTAATTATTTACAAAAACATCATGAGACCCATATCGACATATGCCTTTCCAGCTTGAATGATCATTTCAGCTAGAAATATTAACACCAAAAAATATCTTTCAAAATTAAATATAATAATTTTTTTCTTTGCCTCATCTTCGCATTCACAATTTTTCACGCGAGATTGATTAAGCAATAACATGTCACGAGGCAATCAGCAGATTCCCTTGCCAGGATTTTTAACCCCCTATATTAACAATTGAAGGCGACAGAACCCTTTACATACAAGCTAACATATCAACTGGTGAGATCTGTCAGTGGCGAGGGCCGTATCTACATTGAAACTTTTTAGAACGTCTCGGGATAGTGAACAACTTTAGTAATTGCAATGAGATCCCCAAACTACGCGTGGCCCGCTTTCCACTGGCCGTTGTTGCATCGGAATTTTCAGGAAGCAAATCGTACGTAGTAGTCCTATTCGGATTTTTGTAGGTAAATAAAAGACGTTTTCATCCCAAAAGTATCGTGGCCTACTTTACAAAAACTGTTTAACGATTCTACTCGTGAGCACCCGGAATATACCAGAAACTTCTCCAGCAGATTCGCGTTGCTACAGCGACAGCTATGTAGCTGCTACAGTAAACCCGACGCAGCTGCGATCAAGGTAATGTTCAAGGAAAGTTTGTTGGCTCAATTTTTTGCAGATCTGAGAGAGGAAATAGGTCAGTTCGTTTCAGTACCTAAACAATCCTAGAAGCTGTAGCTTTGGAAAATCAAGAGGAAGCGATTGCTGGGAGCTACGCGTTTGCGACCTGAACCATAAACGTACTGACTCACCGCAAGGGTATGCACAGTGGGCAACAACGCCACAGATGGCGGTACAAAATTCTTTCTGTGCACGTATGGAGCTCGCCGCATGGATATACACAAGGGCAACACTGCCGCAAACTTATGGGCCGAGGCAGGGTTCCACTTTACCCCCTTATGTATATAGAATTTACGACCACCGAGCTCACTCCTCGACATTTTCGTTCGGCGGAAATACGGTGTTCTTTGCCATTCAGCAACCACCCTGAGGTCGGAACTCGAGAGTAGCATCAACATCCCTTTTCAAATTACCGTTCGGCAATTGAAAGAGCTTCTAGGCACAATCCGCAGATAGTGAGTCAGGGAAATGTGCCATTAGTAATCGATAAGGTAATATACGAACATGGTACGCTCGTAGTTCCTAGATTCTTTCAGAATTGAAGATCTGTTAACACCTAATATTGTTTTAGTTACGAGCGAGCCGTTACGTTTCGGAGTGAAGAAGTACTTTCCCAATCATTCATTTCAGTCCTCCGTGAGTTTATCGTGGCTTAGTGCACGGTACACAAATACTGTTGCCATATTTCTATGCCATAATGAGCTATTTCCAGAAAGAAACATTCTTTCTTCACAATAGCAGCTCCTATCACATACTTCATTTCCTGGTACTTGGATTACTCTAGATTAAGGCATAGTATACAGGCCATCTTGTGTTCTTGGTATTTGCATTTTGTCTGTGCGCGCCGCGCGCAAGGCCGTCGACGAGCGAGTAAGGAACCGGCGTGCTGCGTGCAGTCGCTGCCGTGCGCGGTTGGGCGCGACGTGTGCGCGACGTGGCGGGCGCCGCTCGCGGAGACGTATGCGCTCGCGTGGCGCGATGGCTGCGCGTTGCGTCGCTGGCAGCAGCGCTGAGCCGCGCCTCGCCGCTTCTCTCGGCACGGCGGCCCGCCAGAAGCGCGTGCGCGCCGCGCCGCAGCGCTTGCAGCTGCCGCCGCGCTTGCTCCCTCCGGCCGTCGTCGTGTCGACGTCTTTTCAAAGTACTACTCATTGTCAAATTGATTCATTTTTGTGTTTCGAGCGCATCACCGATGCGGTCATTAGTCGCAGCCAAGTAGCGCAATGCTGTGTATATCCGGAGGTGCGTGCTCTTCCTCAGCTGAATGGTTAGCATTGGCGCCGTCCAACAAGTCGGATTGCGTGTTTCCCACCTAGGTATTTCCCCGTGCGGTTTCTTAAGCCTCACTTTTCCTAAATGTAAGAGAGCTGGATGTTGATTATTTTGTTCGGCAGGACTATTAGATGCAATTTGTGGCCAAATTGTTCGATAACAAAATAGTATTCTATCTACAGGAGCGAACCATGCTGGTTATTGATTTAACAAAAGCTGCTGCTCTCATGTGCATCAGAATTAAACGAATGTTTGTAAATGAGTCGGGGCAGGTTTCATCCGGAATGAAGACGAGTTGCGCGTTTAATATCTCCCACCCGGCGAATCGGTCAGGCCGAGACAGCTCTAACTCCCGACGCTTTCCCGAATATGATGTACGAGGAAAATGCCTGTATGTAATGGTATGTATGTAAAGTATACTGTAAGAAAAAAGGTCTGGATAGCACATTTGCTTTTGTTGACCGAGAAACCACGGAAACTACTGAAAGTGCATTCCACCCGCTTAAATTCTCGTTCAGAGAACAGATGAAGTCTCATAGCTACTATAGTGTGTGGCAATAAATTTCTGCCAATCGTCACAATCCAACCCTAGGCCTCCTGGTCAGCGGCACTACATAGATTAGACTTGGCGCATTACAGTACTTAACACTTGAATGGCCGAGCTACTGACGGCCTGACTAACCCGGATGCGCGAAGAGCGCGAAAATCAATTCCTCCCTAGGAAGATGGCTTAGGGTATCGCTATTGTCACTGCAGTTGAAGGTCTAGGTTCAGTACTCAGGTGTCGAATTTTTGTCACAATTACAGCAATCGAGCCGCGCTTCAAGAAGAATTCAGCAACCGGCTGCTCTATCGTAGTTTTGCGTGGTTTCTCCGATCAGTACACTTGGAATGCCGAAAGGTCATTAAAGTAAACACCGACAAAGCACCGAGCGCGATCATTTCCTTTCTTCATTCTTGTCCCCTTCTCTCCCCACCCTTATAACTACATGATACACCGGAACATATGACGAGTGTAGCCGAGAAACTTGCGCTGGGTTTTTTCTTTTTTCTTTTGGTTCTTCTTTTTTTTTTTTTTTTTTTTTTTTTTTTTTTCCCAGGTTGGGGCAGTGCGACGTTAGGCAAAGGCCATCATAGGATAGAAAACTCGACACATGACCAAATCTTCTGTCCAGGGCGGGTGCGAAACCATCGGTACCTCTTGATATAGCATGTTCACACTTATTGACTAATTACCAAAGTACCAAGGAGGACGAACGTCCGAAACCCTAATCGAGGAGTTTCGAACATTAAAGCCTTCACGCGAAACGCTGTCTTGAGATGCATCTTTCACCATCGGTACATAGACATCTAGTATTTTCTCTCTGCGCTGGATCCATCTGGAATGACGAGGTTTGATTCACTGCTGCCCTGTGTTCCCCTGCTGCTCCCTGTGACGCACACAGTCCTTTACCCTCACAGCCATATGGAAGGCTCAGTACGCAAACTGAAGGTCTGCGTTGAATATACAAAAAGAGAAATAATGATACCGAAGAATTCCAGTTTCAGTTTTTACTTACTGGATTGATGAATATTTTCATGGAACATAAGGAGTGGTGTCTGCAATGGACGATAATGATGAACAACTGAGTTCCATTATAAAACGTAATTTATTCTGTGCCCTTGCTACAAGTACACGTTACATCATTACCAGCTGCGTACACCCCAGAACTCAGTCGATCGTCGCCATGAGCACCTCGAGCTGCTGAGAATTATTTTTTACTACAATAATCGGCGCCCAACCATGAATATAGTTAAGATAAATTATACCCTGCGTAACACGGTCACATAGGCAGTTCTCTGAGATTTCTCGGTTGCGCATACCAGGTACTCTATAGGAGCCTTTTAATGGTGATTTAACTCCGACTTTGATCGTATGCTCATTAGTGGCGTTCAGACTAGTTTATATGTTTAGCGAACGGCGCATATCTCTGCATGTTTGCACCTACTCTCTAAGTCTGCAAATTGAGCCCTTCTCCGACGTTACAGCGCGTTTTCACTGCCTTGCCCGCATTCATTTGTTTAGCCGCAAAAACGAGGATTTTCCTCTTAGAATCTACAAGGCGTTCTCGCGTCTCGCCGATTTCGTCTCCCGAGTATCGAAAACGCGATTTCCTCTTCACCGTACAATTGCGATGCTTCGCTGTTCTGTCTCGTCTTACTTCACTCGCAAGGTACTCGCTATGTCGTTTTGTCAACGACCATAATGTGTACGTAAGCTTCGCGGCTCGAATCATGAATTCTCGGCTGTCCGAGACGCCGCGTCGTTGCGGTTTCTGTATATTCGGCAACCCCACCAACGACGCGGCGTCTCCCGGACAGCCGAGAATTCAACGACATCGCAGATCAAACAACCCCTGTTTCAAAGTCCCGCGACTGCGTCTGCTACTTTGCTATACTTTGCTGTTCTCTCGGCTCGTCCGCAGAAGAAATCAGTTACCTCACGCAGTTGCTAGAATTATTGTTTCGCCGATGAGCCTGCCCTCCAGCAAATTCTGTGTATGTTCTTCCGTACGAATACTACTTCGTATTGGTAACTCGGGACCCTAACTCC
>BOPP01000020.1:6430826-6441754 GCA_017312745.1 Gryllus bimaculatus
GGGAGACGAACACGGGCGAGACAGCGGAGGAACGCGCTTGTAGATTCTAAGAGGAAATCCTCGTTTATTGCGCTAAACAAATGAATGCGGGCAAGGCAGTGGAAATACGCGCTTGTACGTCCGGAGAAGGGGCTCAAATTTTGCAGACTAGAGAGATAGGTGCAAACATAGCAGAGATATGCGCCCGTTCGCCAAACATATAAAACTAGTCTGAACGCCACTAATGAAGCATACGATCAAAGTAGGAGAAATACTACCCATTAAAAAGGCCTCCTATAGAGTACCGTATGCGCACCGAGAAATCTCAGAGAACGCCCTATGCGACGTGTTACAGCAGGGTATAATTTATCTTACTACTATTCCATGGTTGGCGCCGATTATTGTAGTAAAAAATAAATCTCAGCAGCTCAGGTGCTCATGGCGACGATCGACTGAGTTCTGGGGTACGTACCAGCTGTAATGATGTAATCGTGTACTTGTAGCAAGGGCACAGAATAAATTACGTTTAGTAATGAACTCAGTGTTCATCATTATCCCATTGCAGACACCCTCCCCTTATGTCTCCATGACAATATTCATCAAATCCACAGTAAGTAAAAACTGAAACTGAATTTCTTCGTATCATCTATTATCTCTTTTTTTGTATACTTCAACGCAGAACTTAGATTGCGTACTGCAGCATTCCAATGGCTGTGAGGGTAAAGGGACTGTGTGCGTCACAGGAGCAGCAGGGGAACACAGGGGCAGCAAGTGAATCAAACCTCCGTATCCACATGGCATCCAGCCGCAGAGAGAAAATACTTAGATGTCTATGTACACGATGGTGAAAGATGCCATCTCAAGACAGCGTTTCGCGTTGAAGGCTTAATGTTCGAACTCCCTCTCTGACTTAGGGTTTCCGGACGTCGTCAATCCCTTGGTACTTTGGTAATTAAGTCAATAAGTGTGGAACATGCTATATCCAAGAAGGTACCGATGTTTCACCCGCACTGGAACAGAAGATTTTGGTCATGTGTCGGAGTTTCCTATCCTATGATGCCTTTGCCAACGTAGCACTGCCCCAACCGGACCCAGCGCCAAGTTCTCGGCTACACTCCCGTCATATGTTTCCGTGTAATACATGTAAGTATAAGGGTGGGGAGCGAAGGGGACAAGAATGAGAAAGGAATGATCGCGCTCGGTCTTTGTCCGGTGTTTATTAATGTACTCTTTCGGCATTCCAAGTGGTACTGATCGAAGAAACCACGCAAAACTACCGATTTGAGCAGCCGGTTGCTGGAATTCTTCTTCAAGCGGCGGCTGAATTTGCTGTAATTGTGACGAAAATCCGTCACCCTGAGTACTCGAACCCTAGGACCTTCCGACACTGCAGTGACAATAGCGATCACCCTAAGCCATCTCCTAGGGAGAATTGATTTTCGCGCTCTTCGCGCACGTCGGTTTCAGTCAGGCGTAAGTAGCTCAGGCCATCAAGTTAATGTACTGTAATGCCGCCAAGTTAATCTACTGTAGTGCCGCTGACCAGGAGGCCCTAGGGTTGGACTCGTGACGATGGCAGAATTATTGACACACTCTATATAGCTATGACGAATTCATCTGTTCTCTGAACGAGAATTTTAGCGGCTGGATGCACTTTTCAGTAGTTTTCCGTGGTTTCTCCGGTCAACAACAAGCAAATGTCTGCCTATTTCTATCCAGACCCTTTTCTTACATATACTTTACATACATACCACTTACATACAGGCACTTTTCCTCGTACAATATATATCGGGAAAGCGTCGGGAGCTTAGAGCTGTCCTCGCTGGACCGATTCGCCGCTGGTGGGAGATATTAAACGCGCAACTCGTCTTCATTCCCGGAAAACCTGCCCCCACTCATTTACAAACATTCGTTTAATTCTGAGCAAATGAGAGCAGCAAGCTTTTTTGTCTGAATCCAATAACCATAAATATTCTCTCCCCTGTAATAGAAACTATTTTGTACCAAAAAATGAACCACACATTGCATCTAATAGACCTGTCGACAAAATAATCAACATCCCCATTCCTCTCACATGTACGGAAATGAGAGCTTAAGAAAACACATGAGGGTAATACCTTCATGAAAAAACACCGCAATCCGAGTTGAAGGACTGCGCCAAATCTAACCATTCAGCTGAGGAAGAACACCGCCACCTCCCGATATACAAACATGCGCTACTTTGGCGGAACTAATGACCGCATCAGGCGATGCGCCCGGAAACACGAATGAATCAATGGACGAATGAGTAGTACCTGATAGACGGCGACGAAGACGACACGGCCGGAGGCGAGCAAGCGCGGCGCAGCTGCAGCGCTGCGGCGCGCGCGCACGCGGCTTCTGGCGGGCCGCCGTGCCGAGAGAAGGCGGGCGAGGGCCGCGGCCCCAGCGCTGCCGCCCAGCGACGCAACGCGCCACCATCGCGCCACGCCAGCGCGGATACGTCTCGCCGAGCGCGCCCGCCACGTCGCGCACACGTCGCGCCCAACACGCGCACGGCAGCGACTGCACGCAGCACGCAAAACGTCCTACTCGCTCTCAGACGGCCTTGCGCGGCGCGCGCACACAAAATGCATAATACCAAGAACACAAGATGCCTGTATATATAGCCCGTTAATCGTAGAGTAATCCAAGTACCAGAAACTTGAAGTATGTGAAGTGAGCTGCTATTGTGAAGAAAGAATGTTTGCTTTCTGGAAATAGCTTCCATATGAGCATAGAAAATATGGCGAACAGTATTTTGTACCGTGCCACTAAGCCACGATAACACTCACGGAGACTGAAATGAATGATGGGAAAGTACTTCTTCCACATCGAAACGTAACGCTCGCTCGTAACTAAAACATATTAGTGGTGTTAAAAGATCTCAATCTCTGAAGAATTAGGAACATTCTAGAAAGCGTTTAACCATAGGGAAACGGAAATAAAGGACTGGGAAAACAGCATTGGTTAGTAGAAGCGATCCTAGACGGAGTAGGAAATGAAGTTAACAAGCAAAAGCAGTGAAAAGTTAATCAGATATTGAAATTACAGGTTAGTAAACTGTTAAGTAATGTAAATAGTGTTATTTTTTTATTTTCACATTAAAGCAATGACGGTTAGCATGAAATTCATTTTTTATATTATGACGAAAGCGAAAATGGCCCATTTGCATATGTAATATTTTTGCATTTGTTTCGATTTCGATTAATAAGGTCATTTTTACCTCTTTAATGTTTTTCGCCTGTTTATCGATTTTAACATGTTTAATGGCACGTACTTCAAGACAATTATTTTGCAAACGGCAAAAAAAATGTCAATTCCTGAAGCTAGCCTGTTGGATTTCTTCGCTTAATATTGTAATGTCAGCCGTGTGGGTATTGTGTTAATCTAAGGTTTCTTTAACGTTTAATCGGCGCCATTGTGAGTTCGACCCATTTGTTGCAATAAATAACGAAGATTTTCTTTTACAAACAGTCTTAAAACCCAAAGTTTGCAAGTTGAGTTCACTTGAACAAAAGGAAGATGTTCGAATACGTGTAGTCACATATCCAACAGCTTTGAGTTCGGTTTTTTCCCTCCTCTGAAGTGTTGCCTGATACCAAAGTTATCCATTTTCTTTGTTTGTAAGAGTATTTAAAAACATTCAAGATCATTTTTAGATCATTTTGGTAAAGGGCGGACAAAGGGAGTGGGTATCCCTGTTCTCCTCTCCCCTCCCCTCGACATCATCCGTCAGTGCACAAACTGCGATCACGTTCTGCCCAAGTGACGCTTCGTCTTTTGACTGCGCTTCGTCTATTCTGTACTACTTCAGTCGCTGTCTCCTGAAGCAGCTGCCACCAAACTCTGAAAGGAGAATGCGTGACGTCCGCGCAGGTTAAATAAATAAATTGGTTTCAATAGTCTGCTAGATTAACATTTACTCGGCTTCTGGAGCAGGTTATTCCCCTTCAGGAAGTTTTTCCTGAGTGGTAACTTATGTAAACTTTTTCCGCAGCTTAATGCGGTGGAGAGACCATTTGGGGGGGAACACCAAGAAATCCGAAAGGTCAGAGATAGGTAGGATGAGCTGTTGTAATTTCCTGTAGCCTTCAGCCTAGCTACTGTATGAAGTTATTTACTATGTATATGTAATATCTACCTATTTTCACACACCACCAATATATATATATTATATATATATATAATATATATATATATATATATATATAGTATATATATATTATTAATATATATATATTGTGACGTACCGGGAAACGGTACTTCACCGACAAATAAAACATATACAGGAACGGTAAACCATTTTTTTTTTACTAGTGAAGGGTCTCCAGGGAAATTGACGCTGCGCATTGGAAGAATACTTCGAAAGAAATTCATTTAGGCCAAATTGGCAGTTTAATAATTAACACACTAATACCATAAGTCTTTACAATTCGCCCGTGCGCAAGCCTATTTAAATAGTTCGTGCACGAGTACGCTACCTTTGAAGCTCCGAGTCCACCGGCTACTGGAGGCGATCGTGGCCCGCGTGGCAACGGCGCGGCGCGCCTCGGCAAACTCGCTTCCGTCCCGAATTGTTCCGGAAGCCGATTTCGGCGGTGTCCGTGTGCTGGCCCCAACACGCAGCGGCGTCCCGTCGCGCAGCCCCCCGAATTACAGCCGTTCGTCCTCAATCCCCACACAATTGTTTCGCACGTTCGGACCGCTGTTGCATTACATCCAGCGGACATGGTAGCGTGTCTATCGATCACTTAAATTCCACTGTTAATGTTTTTCCACGAATTCGGTCCTGGTTCGCCTACTGTTTCTTCTAATTATCTAGAATTTATTTAGCACCTCTAATCTCCCGACTCAATAACTATAATCAGTCCCACAGCTAGTTGGTAATTTCACCATACATGTGTTTGGCATCACAGCCCATCCGCATGCGGCCCGCGGCTTTCTCCGTTCTATATTTCTTCACCCGGGCACTAGCGGCCCCCTCTCGCAATATTACACCCGCACTCGTGCGTCCAGTTCGTTAATACCCGGCGCTCGTGGTCCTTGTTCGCTACTGACCAACGCACTCACGTCCGCGGAGCACCTGCCCCCGGTTTGACCGGTTGGTGCAGCGGCGCGGCGGCGTCACTCGCTGATCGAATCAGCGTGCTCTCTTATAATTAATTAACAGTTTGCTTAATTATTATGTAGAAACGTTCTTCGTTTCAAGTAGTATATATATATATATATATAATATATATATAAAACTCACCTACCATCTAATCATTTATTATTATATATATATATATATATTATAATATATATATATATAAAAGATAGATGTAGGTGAGTAATTTGAAGTGAAAAAAGCTGATGGAATACTGATGACGAGCGATCTGATAACGAGGTCGTGTACGATTGCAAGCGATACAGGGACCTTGTAATGATAATAACTTCAATTCCGACAGTTGGCAAATTTGCCTTTTTGTCGTATTTATCAGGAAATAGTAGACTTTTTTTTCTGCACTATTTACATAATCTCTACATTTTTCTGGACAATATAGAAGAGACGTCGCCAAGAAACTGCTGTGCTAGAAACCGAAAGTTTCTCAGAAAAGTGACATTAAACATTTGTTTATCTAACCGAGGAAGATGGTAGAGAGATTTCCCCTAGCTGATAGTGATGAACGCACCCCCCAGAAGACATTAATGCGGCCCTGGTAGTGCACTTACCACGCCGGCAGCGGGCGGGCGCGGGGCACGACGGCGGTGACGACGTTGCCAGTCAACGAGGCGGCGATGATGTCGCCGGGGGCGTCGTTCATCACGTCCAAGGGCATGCCCAGGAACTGAATGCGGCCCAGCACGAGCTCAGTGAACGCCGTCGAAATAAGCCAGTTTTCGAAGAGGATACTTCTGTTTTTGCTGGGCTTGCACTGTGAAGATTCACATGCATTGTAGGGGCACAAGGAAAGTGACAGGTTAAAAATAATTGCCTTTTTTAGGAGAACTGATGACATTGGATGGAGTCGTGTATTTCGTTGCCAAAGAGAGTTTCGTTTTAAATCTGGGTTATTCAGGAACTATTTAATAAACTAAAATACTAGTAAAACGTAATATTTTCTAAATAGATGTTTTGACTTAAACTGTAAATGATTAAATGGTTTTACGGTTGTGTCATGTTAGTTATGTTCCAATGATACTGATAATGAAAACTTTTTTGTTTTCATTCATTAGTACAATTACGTAAATCTTCCAAAATTTCCTTCAAAATTATAATAAGAGTCTTACTTTACAACAAAAGATTTCAAACACGATGGAGGAGAGAGACACCTTTAGGGAACCCAGACACAGATCATTTACAGTGCAAATGGATTTCAGGAATATGCATAATTTCACATTTATTTTTGACATCTCCCTCCCAATTTTTTCGCACACCTACACTATACTTTTTACAGTAAGCGTGCATTCTTAACACTATGATAAATTCTACAATGACAGTCTTTAAACTTTACCTGTAAAGTTTGTCGCATGTCATAATATAGAATAAAAAGCAAGTGATTACGTTTTATAACTCCAAATCGCATAGCAATTTTCAAAACAGGCCAAAGTATGTCACAATGTTATATTAAACATTAATGATTACAGATTATTCACGATTCCCAGTTTCATAAACAATTTCGAAATTACGAATCAAAATACCAAAATCATAGATATGGCTATCACAAGAAAATTCTCAACCTAAATTATTTTGTAAATGAATGTATAAGTTATTACAGGTTGTACATTAATGTAGAATTTACTCAAATATAAAAATGTGTATTTTAAACATACATATGGTTTTCCGAACATTTTAACGAAATCTTTACCTGCTGCGATATCTTAACGGTTATACCAACGTGGCTTCTGCACCAATCGGCAATGCAGCATCTGGACCATCGTTTATTGGAAGATATTAGAATTCCAGAGTCAGATTTAGAGGATTCTCATCAGCAGCTACACAGTTAGGTCTAATTTAACTATTGTCTGGAGCAGAATACTAGCGGACGGCTCAGTAGCTTAACGAAACGAATGCGGGCCCGCTCGAAAATCCGGGCTCCGTTTATACACAAGTAGTGTTAGTACCTCAAATCATGAAAATATCCTTTAAAACATTCGAATTCATCCGTCTATTATTAATAATCAGTCTATTATTAATAGTGGAAAACTGCCTTTATTATTTCATTTTATAAAAATTATTACTTATAAAATCCAAATAATTTGTCTAGTTTATTGATTTTGAAATAGGGTTATACAAGCTACCGAAACGAAAAACAACCGTTCTTCTGGAAGAAGCTGTTTTTAGTATTTTATTGTGTCAACTATAGTCTCAGAGATTTTATTGTATCAACTTTAGTATCATCAAAGTATCAGAGAAAGGATCAAATAATTCATATTTCTTACAATCGCAAAACCTTCAGCATAAAAGTGTGCCCTATTTTACCTGGGTCCGCCCGCGTCGCGGACCTTGCGGGCCCGAACGTTACGGCTCTGGGTCGACGGTTCTGATTGGGAGTTTTCCATATTTTTTTTCGATAAAGAGTGAGTGCGATAAAGAAGACGTAAATGCCAGTTTCCTAAAAAAGCACGCGATCGTACGCGGTCTTACCTTCACTACCCTACCATACAAGCACCACACTACACTACCACACATCTCGAGGACAGCCGGGCCGCTGCTTTGCTGGAAGATACACAATGAAAGCGTAAACCCAAAGCCGACGAGTACGTCGGTCCCGGTTCTCACGTTCCATCGGGAGAGGAACCCGCTTGCCTCCCGCGATTTAAATACAATTCCATTATGGTCCCAATGACCTAACGTTAAACACATCCGGAATCAACATTCCTCACAAAATATTTCTTAAGATACCGCAATTGTGTGCATGCATTTTCATATGCTCTCTCTCCTCTCATTATCATTAATATTAAACCGTTCATTGGTGAGAGGTGCTATCATGAATGTAAGACATCATGTAAATTTTTAATCAATTATACCAATCTATTTTACCTCAGTTCACACCAAAATACTTACCAATTTGTTCTCCTGGACACGAAGATCGTGGTCCCTTACAAAGAAGAAATGAAGACGCCTGTGAAGTTCGTACAGGAATCTCAGATGGGGTCCAATCATTTCGGAGGAAATACCCAGAGGGCGTACATCGATTTGAGTGTAATCTAGCAAGCACGACGGGTAGAATATGCTGATATATGCTCCTCTTAGAAATTTCGGAAACTCAGTGGTTGAAAATTTTTTTGTTGACCTAGAGATTGCCTGAGTGATTTCTACTTTCACTTCTCCAGATAGAACAGTGTGTTTTGGATAATATTTTTGCCATGAACCTAAAAAATATGAAAGTAATGCTAATTAAAACGTACAAATTATCGACATGATTAGGTTACTTACCTAACATATTTACTTTGGTCACATTGACCACCCTCAACTCTATATATTTTATTATTTTAAGTCAAGTGTAAAACGCTCAATAGGTTTTACAGTTGTATTTACTCTTCTTGAAGGAGGGAAACCATCACAGTTTCTTTAAGAATTTTCCCATGTGATCTTAAAAATATTTCTAATGAAAAGACACGCATATTATATGAAACTATTTAAAACTGAAGTTTACGAGTAATTGAAATTGACTAAAACTGCCACACTATTGTTTTAAATGCCACAAATGTATGATATTAATAGAATTGTAGGAGTTATCTTCCCTAAAAAAATGAGTCCGACAGAATTTTTTCCCTGCTCCAAATACAATTTAAAGTAATTATTTTAACACAGTATCTATGCACCTAGTATCAACATTCATTAAAATACACTCGAATTTCTTCATACTAAGTGAAGTAACCAGATCCTGCCCAGGTAGTTATTTATGCTTGAGTTTTATATATTAAACACCCCGTCCGCCCCACCCGCCTTCGATATAATGATTTGCGTGCTTTTTAAAGAAAGGTGACGATAGATTACTAACCAAAGTACATTTATAGGGTGCTTCGTTAAGTTCGTCGCGGCGTTAAAATTAACTCTTTCATTAAACACCGTTAGAACACTAAAACATCGAGTTTTCTCACTACAGAATAAAGCCTTCAAATGTATTTGTCTATGAGTTTTCTGTCAAGGGTTGACTTCAATTTGAGATATTCTATCCGCAGGTTCGTGTGTGGATATATATGATCATATAGGATCTCTCAGGAATTCTTAAATTATTTTCAGCTCAATCATATTTTTAACAAAGATTCTTTTCTTAATATATATTTCATGACGAATAAAATAAAATAATCTGAGATTAAATGATTACTCTTAATTTAAATACTTCTATTTAAATACTTTAACAGTGAAAACATAAACCTGATTCGTCCTCCACCACGAGAAATCCACGAAGAGATTGGTGTCGCTTCCATAAATGAGTAAATAATTTTCTTGCCTCATTTTGATCTCTCGTCTTTGGCTTTGGTGCAGTTTGAGTTGTAAAAATATTTTCAGGTTCTTGCGTTACAGCCAATAGTATTGGCACGAAAGAACTGAATTGTAGTGGACGTTTTTTATGAAGCAGAATCTAAAACAAATATTAACATTTCTTTTCATCTTTTATAATTTGATAGTGTTATCCATTATTATACAAATAACATTTCTTAGACAAAAGAACATCAATCCACCTTTGGATATCGTTACTAATTACTTATCAAATTTCCTAATACATCAAAACTTCCTCATTCTTCACATTAACTCACTCTACTAACGCTATCAAAGACATTACTATAGCAATAAAAAAAAAAGGCCAGCAGTGACAAAAACCACTCCCATATCACTATTTTGCCGCAAATAATTGCCAACTTATAGAAGTGAGTTGTTATGAAGCGTTGTCTCTTTCAGTATTAATTTTGAATATGGCTAATTTTTACCACCAAAAGCTATGAAACGAAGTGCAGATATTCCTGATTCAATTGAGAAATGTTAGGTTCCTATGTACAGTACACATCGACCAATATGTTTAATTTAGCAAGTGAGCAAGCGAGAAAGAAAGAAAGAGAAAGAAAGAAAGAAAGAAAGAAAGAGAGAGAAAGAAAGAACAAAAGAAAGAAAGAGAAAAGGAAAGAGGAAGAAAGAGAGAAGGAAAGAGGAAGAAAGACAGAAGGAAAGAGGAAGAAAGAGAGAAGGAAAGAAAAGAAAGAGAGAAAGAAAGAGAGAGAGAGAAGGAAAGAGGAAGAAAGAGAGAGGGGGAGTAACTCAAATTCGTGAATTTAAATCTTTCAGTTAAGTCAAATTAAGGTTTGCGCATTACACTAATCACCTACAATATTCCGACGTGTTCATTGTCTGCCTACACCTACCTCACTGACTCTGCTTGAAATGGCGTCCTGGGATTGTTTCGTGAGCAACCAGATGAGATGCTGAGCGGTGGGCGCCGTGAGCACGTAGCCGCCTTGGCTCTCCAGCCACGCAGGAAGTTTGGCGGTGGCAAAGGAGAGGCTGGGAGCGCGCCACAGGAGCAGCGGGGCTTGGGCGTGGGCGTGCAAGGAGGCGGCCCAGCGACCGCCGCCCCCGCCGCCGTCAACCACCGCCACGGGGCCCCCGAACAGCGTCGCCCACGCCAGAGCCTCCTCCGGTGGTGGCTGAGGTGACTGGAGCACAATGAATTTGGATTGGTGTTTCCAGGTTTCCGTCTACTGCTACGGTCATTAGTACAGAGTGAAGAGGGTGGAATTAGTTCTGGAATGAGTTTCGACACCGACCTTCACGTCAGCGTATTGGATTTTTCTCTCCTGGTATCTTTTTCAGCAGGGCACTTCCACGCCGAGACATGCTCTGACCTCTTTACTAGTCCTCCGGTATGTGTGTAGTGTAGTGCATTTAGTGTGTGTGTGTGTGTGTGTGTGTGTGTGTGTGTGTGTGTGTGTGTAAAAAGAGAGAG
>BOPP01000020.1:6465447-6482212 GCA_017312745.1 Gryllus bimaculatus
CTCCTTTCGTCAGCAGGCGATGCAAATACACAATTTAGAATGTTATCATCTCACTTGAATGGTTAGTCATCAATGAGCTTAGATTATGTGAGGACTGTCGACGTAGGGCTCTTCTGTTTTCGAGCTATATTTTCCTAACGAGAGCTCAAATTTATATTTAAAATTAAGTCACAAACATGACGGTAAAATGATATTTCAGATGTTTAAAATAAAATCTCACTTAAATTATACGTATAAATTCACTTTGCTCTATTCGAGAAAATAATTCAAGAAAAAACTCCTTCTCTGTACAGTATTCATTCCTATAGAGTTTTACATCCCCATACAGTATTCAAGTAAAACTCGAATGTGCGCGTGAACAGATGTAAATGTGTTATTCCGTCACTCGCAGCTAGACCACTTCCCGTGCACCAGTCGAGACGTATGACGTGTCATTTGACCAGAAGATCCAAATAAATTTCCAAAAATCGGTTTTGTCTTGTCTTGGCGCTCTAATCTTAGTGAAAATGCCGGAAATTAAACTAACATCTTCGAAATAGATGTATGTAGGTGGAGTTGATTTAACATCAGTACCGAAAGGCATTTTTTACTTAATACGCCATAAGTTTCTTTCACGACATTTGCAACACTGATGTTGACATTTTTAGGTTGATAATTAAATTACAAAGTAAATCGCGCAGCTGTTTGATATCAATTTAGATTAGAATTACAGTGCCTTGAAAATAAATTTGCGAAAATCTACGAACAGCATTGCCGCGGAACGTATTAAACTTTAATTTCAAGTGAATATGGAGAAAACAAAACTGTGAGTAATGCTAGAGAGTGAATGAACATTATGTTCGATCTCGCACTTCTACGTTCTGACATAAGTGTGCAAATACCGTTTTCAAATGAATGTGACCCGCAACTTATTCAAATTAACTAACACTTTATTCACATAAACATACAAAACAGTCACCTTTTAATGTTAGATTTGCATGCAACGCTAGATTCGCATAGAAAACGATTAATAGAGGAATTGCAGAAGCAAACGTGAACTCAAATTACACCGAGTTTGTGAAGATTTAATATCTTCAAAAATTAGGGGAGAAAAATTGGTAGTGTTAAGAAAATTCGGGGAAGAATCAAATGTAGTTGCAAAATATTTTGCAACAGAATTTTCAAAACTAATTGGTCAGGGAACTAAATGATCCGCATTTTTGCATTTAGAATTTGTGCCAATAAAAATGTGCTAAGTGCATATTAGTAAAAAAGCGTAAAAACGTAGCTGTACAACCATTTAATTATTAACATAAAAAGTGCAACTATTTGTTTCGGCGATTATAATTTTGATATTGCAATAAGACTAGTTCATATTCCGTATGGAGGTAAGGTGCATGACCATTTGGTGTTGGGAACTTTTGAACGTGAGTTTAACATTATCAGCTACTACGATTCATTGGTAAGTCCAATGCCAGATGCTGAAGAACATATTTGAACAAAGCTGGGCATTAAAGAAGCGTTAAATTATAGAGTAATGTAAATATTAACGTGCATTATAGTCATTTTATAAAGTTCAGTCGGTTGAATAAAAATTGCGTGAATGTCATTAATTTAGTGAATTGTGTTGTAAGACAGACGGGCAGAGAGTCGTTTATGACGGACTCCTTAGATGTATATTACCGTTAAAATCTCGACATATTTTAAAGCCTTTTTTAAGTTTTGAACACAACATATACCACGTCTAAGAAAATAATATTTTCCAAATATTGTGAGCTAATACTTGTATTTCCAACAGTTAACGCGAGTAAAGTGTCACGGACAGTCATATGGACAGTCATATGGACTGTCATATGGACAGTCATATGGACAGTCATATGGACAGTCATATGGACAGTCATATGGACAGTCATATGGACAGTCTAGAAACTGCCCTCACCTCGCAGAGTTTCAGACCCTTCAACCGCGGCAGCGTGAGACCAAAGCGATTGGCGTTGCCGCGCAGGCTAATGTCCCGCACGGGGCCCCAGGCCCCAGGCCCCAGGCCCCAGGCCCCAGGCCCCAGGCCCCAGGCCCCGACACGCTACCGCTGCCCTCGTTCCCTCTCCTCGCAACCCTTCCCCTGCCGGGCGCCCGCGGGCAATCAATCATTTTTATTCAAGAAAACGCCGCCAGTGGCGCCCCAAGCTCTTTGTGGAGGTCGACCGCGCTGCCGTCGCGGCGCGTCGTGGCGCGGCGCGGCCGCCTGTGCAGGGGGAGCGGGCGAGGACGCTTGGCGAAAGGTGGAGGGTTTGCGCCGGGAGAGATGCGCTGGGGAACGTGGGCCTGAGCTGTGACGAGATTAATGGGTAAACGAGACCACGGTTTGTAATTCAGATGGTGCATCGTAATATCACTAGATTTCACTCTGTTTCGTTTCACAATGATTCAACGATTCATTCATAGTTTGAAAAGAATTGGCTAAGAGAGATGTAGAAGAGCAGTGAAGAACTACACGAAGAAAAGCCAACATATTTTGTAGTGGGGGATTGCATTGTTTGTAGCCTGGGACGTTTTGGGAAATTGCTACATCGACTTCCACTTTTTAGCAACCATACCCTGAAACGTTTTGAGAATTACTTTTATAGATATCTGATAAAAATTAACAACAAATAAACGAATGAAAGTCTCCCATTAAAATGTATGTAATCAAACCTGTTAAATGTGGAAACTAGAATACCAGTAGAAGAATGGAAATAAGTGGTGACATTACGAGTGAAAGCATTCCTATAAGTTCTTTAAATAATGTCTATCTACACTGGTTTACAAAATTAAACTTTTTTATACCACAAGAACTTTATTGGCTTATCTTTAATGGAAATTCTGGGTATAATAAAAAAATTAAAGCCTTTTTTCTGACTTTTCAAATTGAACCAGCACTCGTGTAGCTTTGTGTCCAAAACTCATGATTGATTGATTGATTGATTATTTTCTGTTTCCGGGCGCTTCTACAGTTATGATCATTATACCCATACGTGTAGTGGATGTTTTTATCAAGGAAAATGTGTTGAGTTCTTCCCCCGCTGTCGTTCTAAAGCTATGGTCATTATACCCGTAAATGTAGTGCATGTTTTATCGCCCGAGGTGTGTTGAGTTTTTCCCACGTGAGTTACAATGCCGACCTATACTTCTGTTTGCGGGGTTTTCCCATCCAGGTATCTCCCTCCAGAGGGGTGAGGCCCCAGCCAGGACATGTGTGGTAGTAAAGAAACACTGATGAAAAAGATGTCCCAGCGACACAAACTAGCACGCGGCCGCGGTGTCCAGGGTAGAGTGTGCGGTGCTTCGGGTCAAAGCTATCGGAGCAGGGTTGATCGTGCGGCGGCGGCGGCGGCAGCTGGCTCCGGCTTTTGTTATTGTTATTTTCTTTTTATCGCCGCTTTCCATTTATTTCGGTTTGTGTCAACGGAGCTCGCGCTTCACTGCGCTTCTGTCGCAGGCCGCGTCCGCGCGTGGCGAGATGTCGCCGACGCGCCGATGCAAACACGCCGATGATCGATGGGAAAACATCGCTGTCCTATTACATACAGCGCGGGATGTGTTCTTTCATATTGTTTTCAGAGCAGAAATATTAGTTCTGAGGGTGGCGTGGACCGGTTGGATGACAGCACGTTCAACTTTTGGATGTTGAATGTTAAGTAAGTTGAAAGATTTATCTTACTTTAAAAATAGGTTGCGTATATTACTCGAGATTCCTAGTAACAGGAAAAAAATTGAAAAAAGTAATTTCCTGCTTTGTACTTCGTACAATGGTAACATCCGCCTGAGTAGCAGTAGGTGAAGTGAAGTGAAGACATTCTTTTAAAATATGCCGAGGTAGAAGTTGATGGAAATCATTATCATTGGGATGGCGTGAAGTTGCTCTATTAAGATTAAAATGTTCTTTAGGCGATGGCGAAATTTGTATTTTAAAGTTTTATAATCGAAGAGTGGAACATACACTCGTAATAAATTACAAATTAGGACTCACCACATATCAAATTTGCTTAACCTTCAATGTCACATGCGCTCTGAAACTGATATAGGAGATTCCTGGCAAACGCGACTGAACGGTGTTCCGGTAGCTTGGAACACAGTTAAAAAACTACATAGATAAAAAACTAAAGAAAGAGGGCAAACGCTTGACAGCTACAATTATCAGTTCAACCAACTTTCATAAACTCAAAATAAAATAATATTTTTACATTTAATTGTATAATTTCTACGAATGCAATAAAATTATTGGTTAAAATATAATAAATACGATTAATATAATTAATACTAATACGATAAATCGATAAATATAATAAATACGACAAAATATCAATATAAACCCTATTTTTATTTATTATCTTTCTCTTCATCACGACAAAGATATTATGAGTCGGCTGAATACAAAATCTACTCTAAGTTGCAGACATCTACCTAAAGAGCAGATCTAGTAACTGTCGGTGCCTTTGCAAAACTTTGCACAGAATGTGGTCTGTTCCAAATACAGCAATTTTTTTGAATTTTCCAATCTTTTGAATGACCTAGGAGTTTAGCCAAGTTCTTACACAAATTTTGCCGAGCAACGACTGATCTCGATTTCCCAACACTTGTATTATGACCAACCGTCAGGGTGAGGGGTAACTTCACCCTTTAATATGCTAGCTCAGTCAGTGGGACAGTTGACCATACGTTTAAATAAGGATATATTAAATCTTTCTGTGGAGTCTTAGGGCTATGGTTTCTCTGCACTCATAGGATTCTCACAATCATTCAAAGTAAATCAGTTTGCTTTTAAGTAAAATATACTGTAATCTCCTTCAACTCCTCTCACATTTACAAACAAAAAATATACACAGAACATTTAAATTAAATCTTTCCTGGAAGAAAAAACACCCTTACATGCTAACACATTTACTGTATATACTTTCAATGACCAAATTATTTTCTGATACAATAAAGTAAGAAATGTCTTTTTAGATTTTCAAATTTTTCCAAATAGTAACTTTCTTCTACATTTACGTTGGATTCAAACAAGATTAAGGTGACAGTTTTATTTGCCAATTGCACATCTCTCCTTAAACTGAATTACTATCTCAAGTGCTCCCCACAACTACAACTTTCCTCTACTGACAAAGTGTTTAACTTTGTGTGGCACCTTGTGATTCTATTTACTCATCAGTAAATAAACAAGTTTTAACGTATAAACCACTTTTCATTACTTGTATTTCATTTTCAAATTAAAAAAAGAAAGATGGATTCATTCATTCATCAGAACTAACTTTTAAATAGTTACAAGTCCTTTCTAATCTGATTACTGCATTTCTCGGCTCTAACGTGGGTTCAAATGATAATGGAATCGTTTTAACGTGATTTCGACCACAGAGTGACGAGACGTCGGATACATTCAATCACCAGGGCTTTTGTCGCCGTTCTTGCGTTCGCCCCGTGACCTTCAAATCGTTCGCCTTCAGTTACCTGTGCCCAAGTTCCTTGAAGTACGCGGTAAGTTATCTCACTGCTCCAGCTGTCTCGCGTATCCAAATATTTCCTCTCCCAATTATTTGATATACAAAAGGGAAGTGAAAACAACCAAAATAATGTAATAGAATAGCTAGTTGTATAACCATATAAAGAAACAAAGCAAAAACAATTACGTAAATTACACTCGTATGCTTTATACACGTGCTCTCTGCTTTCAAATCGTTACATTGAATTCTACATTATGCACACTTCCTTTTCAATATTTCTTATATCTTCAGATTTACAGTAGATTAAGTTCATATACCTCTTCAGAATGTCTGTGAAACGTTTCCGTACTTCATCCGAGAGTCGTCCGTATTTGCAGCACAGTTTCTTCGACTTGCAATGTTACTGCACACGACTTGTCCGTACGCTTGCTTCGTGGTAAAAGAACGTTTTCGCTAGGGCCTGAAATCGTATTGCCTATTTGCGACACTAGCGTACCCTTTTTTAACTTTGAGACACTAGGCGCGCGTCTTTCAAACTTACGTTTCTCTCTTGTGTGGGAAGATGAATGTGCCACGTTTTACCTTGACGTAGGAAAAACGGGTGGTCACAGTATTTAAGGCGTTTTTCTTCTTTCTTAGTTACGACGTTTGATCGCAAGTCACAGCAACATCTACAAGTAGACACGAATTTTTCTCCAAATCCCTGATAACAATACCTGGTTTGCTTGCTGCCATCGTGCAATTCGTTTGACTTTGTTGGTCGTATAATATTGTATAGTGTTCAACAGATGTTACCTGTTTTGGTGAGTGTTCGTACCACTTAGGTCATGTGTTTGGAACTTCGGAGGCGGTACAGATCTTTCAGTTGAGGTAACTACCCCGTCGTGCCTTTTCAAGAATTCGATCTTTACTAGAATTGGACAATCTGAGACGATGTGATCAATCGTTTTTCCTTGTTCCTGGCAGATGCGGCATTTTTCATCTTGAGAACTTTTGAGAACACAGGACCCAATTGTTTATTATAATGTCGTGCTTTCAACGCCTGATCCTGAGCAGCTATTAGAACTGCTTCAGATTCTGGCTTCATTCTTTCCCTTTTAAGCCACGTAAATGATTGATCTTTATTGATAGCACCTTGTCCATTCTTTTTCGATATTGTCCATGGAGTAGTTTGACTCTCCACGATTTCTTTAACATTTTTTGTGTTATTTGCAATTATTAAATTGTGTGATTTGCAATTATTAAATAGTAATAAAATATATATAACTATATGTATTAAATTATTACTTTGGAGCGCATTCCAGAATGATATAAACAAAGCCTTGGATATCGCCGAGCATTGGGAGCAGAGCTGATGCGCTCTCCGAGGGACGAGAAAGCCCCCCTCGGGCGCAGCAGCCGCGCGGGGACGGTAGCCCCCTTTTCGAGTGTGAGCGTTAATGACGAACGGTTCGTGCCGGTCCGGGCGCGAGTTATTTTATAACGTGAGAATAACTGGGTGGGTGTCACGAGATGATGGAACAACGCTGCCTCTAAAAGCCTAGTCCCGGGCCCGGCCTCCTGCGCGCCCACGCCCGTCGCGGCTCACGCGTGTCACGTTTCTGACGCGAGAAAACAAACACACTAATCATACGAAGACGCGCGTGTCGCGATACGGCCGCTCACGCTTTTACGTTTACCTTCGCGGCTGCGCCTGGGAGACATCGCCCGCTGCCTCCGCGCAGCTACCTGCCTCCGAGCGGTGAGGGATCACCTCTCGCCCCGCCGGATCTCAGGCCGGAAGATTCCGACACATGCCTTCTTTACCTTCTGAAATTGTTGAAATGAATTTTTTTGAATAATCATTATATACTATTTGTATGATAATTATTATATTGTCATAGTTCAAAGTGAGACGAAGTTATGAAGACACTGTAGACAAGGGATCGAAAACGGAACATAGTTGATACTGAGTAAACGTGTAAACTAACATTGAATCAGCATTACGATTTATAGATGACTGTATGTGCATGTGTGTGTCAAGACGTATGAAAACAGAATTAAAAGTGTGCAGGGCGAAATATACTGTCATATTCTCCTATCGAGAAGAAAGAATATCAACGTCTTTTTAATGTGAAATTATGCTAATAAGAGAATTTCTCGAGAACAGGCAAGATCAGTTAGTTCTTGTGT
Organism: Gryllus bimaculatus; assembly: GCA_017312745.1. Classification (NCBI taxonomy): domain Eukaryota; kingdom Metazoa; phylum Arthropoda; class Insecta; order Orthoptera; family Gryllidae; genus Gryllus; species Gryllus bimaculatus. Next base: position 6,473,076 of record BOPP01000020.1, read on the forward strand.
TAAGTATTCGAAAAAATCTCATATCTTATTAGATTAGCAGACGACAATTTTTTTACATTGAATTTGAAAATACGCTACACGACGTGGAGTTCATTGCTTATTGCATTAACCTTTTCTGCCACAAAATTCTTGAAGATTTTTTTGAGAAAAAAAGTTGTTGAAAAAACTAAGAATGCAATATTGCATGCGAAAATTACTCAAACACTTACTCACATCTTGCGAAAATATTGTACATAATCTTTTTTTATACCTGTCTTTAAAGAAAGTACTTCATCAGAAACTCGCAATGCCCATAACAGCAAATTAAATTTTTAAAATTTAGAGACTTTAACGAAAAATGAGAACACGTTATTCGTTTTAAGCGTCCCTTCTGTCCGTGAGAGAAAAAATTGAAGAAAAATATTTCCAAGTTTTTAAAAGATGTTTTAAAATAAATTGTATTGATTTCAAATCCAAATACTACAAAAACCATTATACTACCGTTTGTTTTAGATAAAATCGTTACGGACCTTCTGTAAAAGCAAATTTTTTAAAGTAGCTTTGTCGTAAGACCAACATTTCTGTATTCAATTTTGTAGTTTAAAACATTATGTTAAATTGTCATGTAAAAAAGGAAAATTTAAAGAAACAAGTTAGATTACCGTTTTTAAAGAAAACAGTTTAAAAAATTAAAATTGCTTATCTTACACGAAAACTTGTACATGACTTTATTTTACGATCTGTCTTTAAGAAACGATTTCATAAAGAAAAATCACTATCTTCTATTTTATTTTTGTAGGAAAACCCCAAAAAACATTGCACTTTCTGCAATTTTTCAAAAAATGCTGACATATTTTAATGAACAGTGACCAGCACCATTCTCTTAAGCGTATCATTTGCTGCTTCTGCTTTATAGAGGACAAAGTTTTAATAAAAAAATTTGAGCCTTTTTTGGAAAAAAATTGAAAAATTTTTTGGGGTTCATTGAAAACTAAAATTCAAAAAATCAAAATATTCGTTATACTCCCAAGCCTTCCGAATGCGTTAGATCGAAACGGATGAATACTATTTTAGAGAAAATTCAAGGAGTTAGGCGCTAGCTTGATCACAGGACAGATGGACAGACGGACGGACGGGACAGACGAGTTCAGACAGTCGTTTGCGTTTTATATTTTTCGGTAATCAACACCCAAAATACAGGATCTGTGTACCACCACGTGAGGACTTATTTTACTATATGGAATTATAGCATCCAGATTATAGCATTTTTCGGTCTACAAAACCGAAGTTACAGTACGTTGCCGAAGTACATGCGAAGTACAGGTACAGTTTTTAAACAGATATGCATTTTATACACATCTTGTTTACATTTCTGAACTTTGAGAATAATTCTGGATTTTCGTTCAAAATGAATTAATAATATGAGAAAAGTGTGTGATTTAGAAGTGAGCTGGTAGTTCGTTATAAAACTGATTTTAAAGCATTAAAACATTAAAACCTTCAATGTGCGCTTCTGCAATTTTAATTTTGGGCTAGACGTAATGCTATATAGCCATCAAATTAAAACATTTTTGATCTCCACCAAGTTCCCACGTTAGCCTGCTCCCGTTGCACGCACTCTGAACGCTGCGATTAGGGCGCGTGCGAGCGGGCGCCCTGCTTTAGCCTATCCACACCCCGCGGCCCGCGTCCTCTCGACCGAAGGAACCGCGGGGGTGCTGCGGCTCCGTGCGGGCTGGGCCTTAAACAGCTCGTAGTTCGGCCTACAGCGGTCGCGCGCCGACCTCTTACTGGCTGCGAGCGCCACGCACCTTAGTACGCACATCAATTCACTAATTTAGCACGCGGGAACGCTCGCGGTTCTCCGAGCGGGTGGGCGCGCGGCGGTGCAGGCGGCCGGCGGCTGGGAGCCGAGGCGGGGGTGTGAGGATAGGTGGCGGTGGGGATGCATGGAAGCGGGCGGGAGGAGCGAGTGGGAGGGGCGAGGTGATGGCGAGGAGTAGGGAGAGGGGCGAGGAGGCGTGCGGGTAGGCAGGCGGGCGACGCGATGTAAGGGGTGGAAGGATGCGGATGAGAGAAGGGTGGGGGAGATGGGGTGGGATGGAGAGAAACGGGACGGTGTAAAATTAAGAGGAAGGGATGGAGGCGATGAGAAATGTGTGGAGTGGGGAGATATGAGGAGGCTCCGAAAGAAGAGAGCGCGGGTTTAGAAGAGAAGGGTGAAACACGTACGAGTGTGCGTAAGGGAAACGAGATATAACGATAAAGTTCGGAAGGAAACTGGGTATTGGAGCCGGAATGCATCAAAGTATAACATTTGCTCTGATGTCACACAATAGGAACAGTTCATGTTGCCTAAAGTTAAATAAGTATAGAAGTAAGAGGAAAAAATCAAATTAACCAGAATTCTATTGCATAACATTAATTATTTATTTAATTTTTTCACTGCAGTAGACATGAAAAATATTGAAATGCATAATGTGACAGAAGAGTATCATTGTTGTTGCCACTTCTAAAAGGGAAAACTTCCGTTAATTTAGATACAAATAGTATATGGACAACCCTGCGTGCGTGATGCGTCAAGTTGTAACCATATGGTGTAAGGTGTAGCCATTTAGCATAAAGTAACATTAGTTATTAGTCATTTTAGTACCTTATTCTGAAAGCTCAATCCTGCATGGTGAATGAAATGTATGCTCGGTGTAGGAAAAGTAATGATATGGAATGAGCGTGTATGTAGCAATGAAGAACAGAGGAAACACGATAGAGTTGTCATGGAAATCTTCTGTGTACCAAAAAATTCTGTTTAGATCAATCACAATTTCAACCCCATTCAAAATTCTGAAGAACCGACATTACTAAGGTTACGAGGAGATGAAAACGGAACCACAAGACTAGAGGTGATCAACTTCACTAAATGAACGTCTAGGTTAAGGAAACGACTGGACTTTTAAACTAGTGATGATTGTCGAGACTGAGAGAACGACTGAGATATGAACACAATTGGACGTCTAACCTAAAGTAACTAAGTAAGGAACAAGTCTGGAGGTCTAGATTACATGTAATCCTCTGCTCTAGTAAATGGGTCAAAGAACGCGACTAAACGATTAGACTTGAGATTATCGACTATAATAGATGGAAGACTAGGCTAGGAACATGTCTAGATACACCAGACGTTTTGACTAGAGGCGTTCCTTTAGACTAGGTGATCTACTGTACCAGCAACACGGCTTTACATTCAGGCTAGAGGTGAACGACTAGGGTCGGCTGAGTGGGTAGAGTAGATCCAGAGGTGGGTAGCAAGCACGCTGCGTTTCACGTCACGGAAGCCCTCGGCAGAAATGACAGACGAGTCACCGAGTCGGGAGGAGCTCGGGGACGGCGCAGGGGCGGGTGGCAGGGTTGGGTGGGTCACAGTCGCCGCCGGCAGGCGAGGCGCGCGGTCCGGGGCGGGATGGGGTCGCAGGTCGGGTCGCCCGCTAGCGATACCAGCCCACGCAGACAACGCAGCGTTGCCGTCCCCGGGGCATTTACATACTGCGGCCGTGTACACTTTATGTCTTTAATTAGGAGATGTAACTGGGCTGATATCGCCCCGCCAGGGCCCCGCCGCCTTAAGGAGCCCAGTTTTAATTATCCTCGCCGTAACTCCCGCCTTTAATTCCGGGAGCTTACCCTGGTGACGGCCGCCAAGTTGGCTAAGTCGCAGCAAAAATGCAAATGGCGCCGGCGCCGCCCCGTTCGCGGTTTCGGCGCGTGGTGCGGCTCGCGCAAGGAGGCTGCGAAGAAAGCGGGGAGACTTTAAGCTCGCGCAAACAAACATCTAGGTATTTTTATATACGATTTAATTTTTTATACTTATTTTGTATCACTAGTGTGAAACGATATGTATTAACATACTATTTTTCTTTGTCTTAAAATTATAGATTTCCAAATGAGTGGACTGTAATGAGGCGACGCTGTTTTTGAGTTGACACAAACGTTTCATGTTCAATTTTGAGATTTATTAAGTTATGGGAACTATTAGTTACTGTTTGTCAGAAAATGAAACTTTGAGATCTTTGCTAAAGAAACAACAAAATACTTTAAGAAAAGACTATTTTTATATATCTTTGAGTGATATTTGAATGTGGTACAAATTTGGTAATAACCACACATATATACACATACCCAGACACACATAACTTAAGTAACAAAGTGCACGATGAAATAACCGAACATTACGCTTTTGAAAGTGGCCGGCAACTTTTAAGCCTGATAAATGGATACAGGAAGACCAACAGACAAAAGAAACGTTAAAACATAAGAGAACTATATCGTCAAGTGGCCAGTACCAAAGATTTTAACCTACATCGTAAAGTGAAGAAGGGCATTTTCATTGACGTGCGTACAGTTTATTAAGTCTTCGTATTAAGCGTTCATCGACGTGAAATATGGCGAGTTATGAGAAAATTTAATTATGTTTTCACTAAGACAAACTTACACGAAACTTTACAGATATGCTCTAATGAGTTTCTTTTGTTACGTTAGAAATAAATTCGTTCTAGGAACATTACATAATCTAATGATATAACTTCTTGAGTAGGTCTAAAGTGAAGTAAAATATTATATTATGTAAATTTACAGAAGAAAGTTGAAACAACCATGTATTCAATTCTCACTTATTTTTAGCAATAGCCTGAACCCAATTTGTATCTATATCTGAAAAGTATTACACTGATCTCAATTCATTCGGTCTTGATTCAAAAGTGAGAACCGCAATGACAAGCATATTGATTTGATGCTCAGAAACATATTCTATTAGACACATCCAGATATATGATAAATACTATGAACTAGTATTTCCCCGAGTCACTGTTTCTCACAGATTGAAACTCCCAAAACTTCAGTGTGTTTTGAGATGAGGGGTAGAGCTTTCTTCCCAACAACAAGCATCGAAATCTCCCATCCGACACCCTCGTCATGAATAAGTCATGATCCACAGCTCAGGCGGTCTTTTCGCAGGCCCCATGAAGATCTCCGGGCTTGAGTCCTTTATTAACCACGGGCTTAGCGGCAGGCCTTCCCATCCGGACGGGGGGCTAAGACGCTGGGCAATAATGCAGCAGGGGCGCGGGCGGAGGGGGGGAGAGGGGCGGAAGGGGTGGCTCCTCGTGGGATTATTTGTTCTGCTGCCGCTTAGCTGCCTGCTTAGTTTGTGCACTGCGTGGAAACGCGCGTCGTGCGTACAATGTATCACACAATCGCACGATAATTGCCATACATTGTTAGGGGGATGGAGAGGGAAAGAGGAGCTTGAGTAAAAATTGTTTCCCTCTGCACATATTACGCCAGTTTATATTCAGTTTTTTTTATGCTCTAAAACGAACATTCTCTTTTCGTAACCACAGTTATCGTTAGTTTCGTAATCATCATCATCACAATGGGTAATTTTTTGTTACGAATATTGTCTCTATTGTCACTTCTTATTTATTGATAAAATAAATAAGAAGTAAGTAAATAAAATTTATTGATGAAATTGTTATTTATGTTACACATTTTATCAATTGTTACATTATACATATTTTTTATTTTCATAGATTTTAATAATTTTATTTCTTCTCATTACGAATGTATGTGACAAATCACTGTGTTATAGTAATGACAGATTTATTCGACAAGAAGGTTTGGAACCTTGTAATAAAATTACCTGATTGTGGGTGACAAGTGAAGACCTGGTCGGGAGTGTATAGAAGGCGGACGGTTTCCATGGTATTAAATATACTGTTCGAGAGAAGAAATAAAACAAGTATTCTGAAAGTGACTCGTTTTCTGAGAGCATAAACATTGAGCTCTGGTTATGGTATAGGAGTGCATATATGCAGATTACATTGAAACGATAAGATAATACGTAGGAAAAAATAATAGGAGAGAAATTGTTTTAAGCATTGGATGGCAAAACTAAAGTAGAACCTATGCGTAGAAATTGTGGACAATATTACAGTGACAAAGACTTCAGCAAGAATCCTGAATAACATAGTGACATAATTTTTTGTTTTTGTTCCGTTAAATACGTGAAAGAACATTATAGACCACTAACAATTATTGGGAAAAAGGGAAATTTAACTTACAATTTTGTTACATTAGATTAGATGTTAAGTATTATGATTTATTAGTTTTTTCGTTCTCATTATTTCATTTCTTACTTTATTTCAATAATAATAACTTGTTTTTGGAAATTCCAAGCATGATATTTCTTTGAAGAGATTATTTTCAGAGATTTTTTGGAGTACGCCATTATTAGTGTATGCTGTGGAGGTCACCGGCAGTTATACTTTGTATAAAGCTGGTTGATAATACAACTAAGTTGTCGATTTGATATATGTGATATATGTGAATGATAAACTTTTCCATTTCAAATTTTAGACAATCAGGTTTATTTTTATTATTCTTTCCAGAAAATTAAACATCAAATAAAATTAATAAAATAAAATTGCGATTTGTTTCTTTAAACTTACACTTTCGGAGATCGAGTTGTATCTCCATCTCCAGGTACAATTAGAAGCTAAAATAAAGATGAAGTATAGATACATTATTTTATAAAACATAATATACAAACAAGTTTGATCATGCAGCCAAATGAATGAACACATGTACAAGCAAAAAGAGTAATTTGTTTGGAAGCCTACCTTTCACTGTCACAAGTTCAACATATTTCTTATGTGACGTTAAATACTTGATGAAATGACATCATTAAGTGTTGGAATTATTCAGAACCGTACATTCACGCCAAACACTGTTGAGAACAGTGCTACTTATCTAGTAAGACTAAACATTGTCAAAATTATTACACGAAGTATCTCTCCAATGCTGATTGTGAAGAGTTGAGTGGTGAGACGGTTACTGTCTTTTATTTAATGTTTTAGTAAACTTCCTTTAAATTGTCTTGGTCCGAGTATTAAAATATATACGATTTTTACCAATAAAATCACTCTCTCTCTATAGTTTTAATATGTTAAAATAGGAATTTACTGAAGTTAATAAGCATTTTAGACCGTTTAAAATATCATTAAATAATTATGGAATAATAATATATAAATTTTAACAAAAATTGAAAAATATCACTTCGTCTTTTTTGATGACCATTTACATGTTGCAGAACAAATACCTCCTAATCTCTATGCGTCGTAAAATACGTGTAAGCACATTTTGGAGGCAATGCCATGTTTTGACAGTTTGAGTAAAACACCGTGTAAATAAAAATAACTATTTCGATGGTTCTGAAACAGTGCTAATTACGACTACCGCAAATACATTGCACATAGATAGAAAGAACACAAAATCCTGGACACGCCAGCGAAATTACTGTGCTGCGTTTTTTATTCCACAAATAAAAGAGTGGATCGTAAAATGAAGGGCTGGAGAATGGAAAACGTAAACTTTCAAATCTCCATTCAGTACCCAACTCAGGTTCGCTCCCTGGGGTAATGCAGTCTGCATAACGATCCAATCGCGGCCAACTCAACTGTATTGCTAATCAATTCGGGAGCACGTAGGAATTTATCCTATTGCAGACGCGAAAATAACGCGGCTATTGCCCCGTGTTGTGATTTGAACTTCCCTTGTTTGAACTCACCGGTCACATGTAACCCAATGCTACCAGATCAAGGATGAAATGGTAGCCCTAGGACATCTAAGTAAAGTGTGCTGCTGGAGGAGGACACTGGAAAATCAGGTGGGAGACACATTTTATACGTGGACACATTAACAAACAGTGAGATAAACTAGTAGAGAGCTTCGTTTCATGTAGTGTATTATATTCTTCCATTTCATCTAAACACACTCATGTAAAATTTGCTAAAACCTCTATATCAATTATTATAATCATTATTGTGTTACGATATCCCCTCACTCGTTCACGTTTACTGTAACTACTATGAACAGAGAATCATCTAATGCATAAATATTATAATTCCAAAACGTCACCATTCAATGAAAGTAATAAAATAAAAAATGCATTCTATAAAATGAAAATTTTATTTTAAAAGAAAATTAAATAAGTGATATCTACCTTCATTCACCACCACTTAAAGCCCAAAAGAATTTTCCTTCTCCGCTCTTAGGTCAAGTTTTAAGGCAAATTGTGTTTACCAGCAACCGTGGAGAAAAGAAACGTCATAGTATGCGAAATAGAGTAATAATAAAATACTTAGTTTGTCACATTAGAAACAATATAAATGTTTAGAGATTCTTTTACAATTCCTTAAATATGAAAGCTTTGAAAACAGAATTTGTTTAGTCAGTTTCAAACAATGGTTTAAAGAGTAAACAAACAAAAGAAAAACAATATTGTAGTTCAATACTGTTTTGTTTGTGTAACAAAACGTAAACAATACTTGCAGAAGTCATAGAAAGCAATTGAATGCAAAGGAAACGCGGCAATGGGTATAGTACATCAAAGGCGATGCAGATGAACGGTACAGAAAAAATAGAGAAGACAGTAAAAGTTGCTTTAGTGGTGTAGTGTAACACTAAGCAATTGAAGGGGATGGAAGATGGTGCTTTGTTAGCGGCAATGACAGAGCACGGATAAGACAAATGGGCGTAAATGAATGAGCCGAAGGGTAGTGGGCGGGGCAGCGTCGGGCGGTTAGAGGGTTAATGCGCGCTGGTGGAACTTTGCTTGTTGAAGTTGGTTAAAGAGGAGCAATTAGCACTAAGGAAGGGAGCATGTAGGGAGTACAGTGAGATTTTGGGGGAAATACAGGTAAAATTTGAGTGATTATTGAAAACCGAAGAAGTGGGGAAACAAGTGATGAACACTGTTGGTAAGGCTCCAGAGAGCGGAGTGGAACCGAGTGAACTCCGGGAAGTGACGCGAGACACGAGGAACGCAAGTGGCGTGAGACAAGCGCAGGAGCAGCAAGGGGTTCGTTCAAGGTAGCAAGATCATGACGGGCGCCAGCGAGGGAGTAGCGCGAGGCTAGTGCGTGATTGGCGAGAGAGAGAGAGAGGGTGGAGTTAGGATTGAACGGGGTGGTGCGGGTGGTTTGGTTGAGAAGGGGTGGCTAGGGGGGAACCTGGACCTAGGGTGGCATACCACCTGGGGTAGCATGGACGTACGTGAGGGTGTCTTGAGGTTGCCTTAGGAATGAGTTGGATATGACATTGACGTGATT
>BOPP01000020.1:6488137-6528138 GCA_017312745.1 Gryllus bimaculatus
GGTGGATAGCGCCCGTTGATCACGCGCCGCGAATCAACTAGGCCCCTTGCGTACGCCCCGCCCCCGTCGGCGGCGTCGGCGCCGCCCTTTTAGCCTAAATAGGTGGCCGCACGCGCGATAATGATGAACTGACGGCTTCGCGAGTGCGACGTATCGTCACGGGAGATGGCCACCTGCCCCCTCCCCCCTGCCGACGCACCGCCCTCTCCCGCAGGGGCGGCCGCGCTTTCAACATCTCCTTCGTTTGCCCAGCTCCTCCAGATGCGGCTGGTGGGGCCGGACAGAATCGCTTTGATCTCGGGTATGTGCGTATACACCACTGCGTTCATGTGCGATCCGGCCGCCCCCCTACATGCTTATAAGAGATTTGCTCTGGTTTCGACGTGTACCGTTGAATCTTCTTCCCTTCCCAATAATTTCAACCAATAGTAATGTCGCAAGTTTTGTTATACGCCCTCTCCAGTTTTAGGGTTACTTCTGAAACTATCCACACCTCCCCTATCTTCAGTGTGAAATCTCTTCGCTCATCCATGGCAAGGAAGGGATTTCTTTACCTCAATTGCACCAGCAAACATCTCAATCAAACTACTCTGTCTCCTACTGCTTCCCCTCTCCCATACACTCTAGCCATTCGGCCATTGCTTTGTTTGCAATTATTCCCGCTCCCGCAAGCTGACGTGTAGGTCGGCGCTGATGTTAGTTCCAAAATAACATATCAATACACTTACGGCAACTAAGGCTGCAGGGATTACACGCAAGCGGAATCACGAAATAACCAGGTAGCACCTCCAAAGAGCGTGCTAACGCACGCCTCCCCTATTGCTTGCCGTGCAATCGCCATTCCCGCGCTCCGAGGGGGCTCCGCGAGACGTGCAGCGGCGCGCCGTGAATGGGCTGCAGAGGGGGGGGGAGGGAGCGGCGATGGCCGGCGCAGCGAAAGAGGCGTGAGCGGCAGCGTGCGCGCGCATACATTGGCGCGCAATCTCCCTACCGCAGCCGAGCGCCGGGTCCGCCCTCCGAGGCGAGGCGGCGGCGGAGACGCTCTGGCGTCTTAAACGCGACAAGGCAATCCGTGGGACTTTGTGCGGAGACATTTCAGGGATAATGTTTATTGCCAAGGCTTACAGACTACTTGAAAGCTACGATTGGTGCTGGTTGAAAGCTTGAAGGCTACGATAACAGGAAGGTACGCTAAAACATGCATGGTAGTTTTTTGTTGTTTTATAGGTATTTCCGCAAATAATTACTTTTGTAAAATCAATTCAATAATATGTTTGTATACGAAATATTGAGAAGATTGATATTCATAATAGTGAGATAGTAACTTCACAAGAGTTTTCAATAAAGAATTGATGACGAGTTTTTTAAGGAATGATAAACACCAGGAGATTTGTAAAGGAGACCATTTAAAATCTTTTGCACGTGACCATGTACAGTGGCATAAGGGGTAGGCAAGAGGGCTGAGGTCTCGGGGCGATGGCGACGGCTCTACCACTTAGTGGAAGGAGACACTGTGCGTCTTCAAGCAGGAAACGCATACCGCCGCGCGCCGTTGCGCTGGGCTTAGCCGTCGCCGACCACAGCCTTCTTTACCACCCTTCAACGCAGAGCAAGCGCAGTGCATGTCGACACGCAATGAAAAGGAATTGCGCATTCAGAAGCAACATGTAAGCCTAATTTTCTCAAAAAGGAAATTTTTCTATAGGGAACCGATGGCACCGAACAACTTCAAATATTGAGAAGAGTCGATGTGATTTTTGTTGATAAATTTACCGTACCGACTCATTAAAAAGTTTTCTATCACATTCTATGGAATGGTTGGAAAACCACAGGAAGAAAGTACAGCTATTATAATGTGGCGGTGACCACTATTATAATGTTATGCTGGCACCGCCACCGCCGGAAAGAAATTGGAACCATCCTAAATCGTTTGCACCAGATTGTTCTACCAGAATTTTTGGTTGTATCAGAAAAGGATGGGAGTCTCACGCTATCCCTAACACCAGCCACGTCACCAACCCTATCATCTAATTGCGACCGTTGTAAGTCGTTTGTGCCTCGTTTGTACCAGAATGTTCCATCAAATTTTTGTTGTGCAAAAAAAAGTCGTATATCATTTCAAGACAATAAATAAATGAACATTTGAAAAATATTTTTATGTAAACAATTAATTTTTTAAGTAATGAAAACTTGACATGCCTAATGATATCCTTTTTTCCTACAGGATGACAATTATAAAGTATTTATAAAAATATATAGTATTTTGCATTAATTTCAAGCACAAATTACGCAAAAGGGATTGGTTTTTCAAAAAAAAATCTTTTTTAAAGAGCTTATTTTTGAAACCGATTTTGTTGTTTGAAGTTTTCTGAAAAATTTAAACTGGCTTATATTTCTTCAACATTGCGCAAACACAATTCATATTTTCTAAAACTAGTACACGACCTTATATTTAATTTACATACCTTAACGTACATAACCTTATATATATTTAATATGTCTTTAAAGAACATATTTCCTTCAAGAAACTAGAGATGCTACAAAACCAAATAAGCAATTTTCGAAAATTTAGAGATTTAAAGGGCAATAACTTAAAGCCCAAAAAATGCGTAAACTACTGTTCTTTTTCAAGAAACAGTACATAACCTTCCGTAAAGAGTAGATTATTTGTAACAGACTTGGTTTATAGCAAAAAATCACTATCTTCAATTTTGTAGTTTTGAAATGTTAACTTTGTGCAAGTTGATACATACAAGGAGAGTTTTAAAAACTTTGTAGCCGTCTAGAGAAAAAATTTTTAAAAAAATGTCTACATTTCGCCCAAAATTACGCGAAACTACTAATATTTTAAAAAAATGTACATGACGTTATTTCAAGTTTGTCGTAAGAAATACATTTCATTAAGAAAAACTCTCTATATTTAATATTATAGCTGCAGGAAGAAAACATTGCACTTTCACAATTTTCCAAAAATCTGAGATTTCAAAGAACTAGGGATCGGCACCATTCTCTTAAGCCTTCTGGCGGAGGTGATGTGAAGTAGTGGACTGAGGACAATTTAGGGCGTGACCCATTAGCACACCAACCACTCCGTCATCTCTCTTTGACGCACCTAACTTACCTTCATGGAGGAATTGAATTGAACTGATTGCCATATTTTACGTGTTGAGAATCGGGCCATCAGGCCCGCTCTTCCGTCTGACCACGCAAATTTCGCTACGCTCCTTTCAGGAACTAGCAGTGAACGAAGTAATTCTTAGGCGTCGAAACAGGCGATTTGAATTTAGCTCAGAGGCTTCATTTAGGCCTGAGGATTTTTTTCATGCAAGTAAATCTATTAACATGGGTCTGCCGGTTTTATCTTCCCCTTCTAAGCAAGGCGTACGAAGGATTTTTTCGCCCTTAAAAATCCACACCAAATCCACGCCACGCCATTTGAACCCACCATCTTGGGTATAACAGTCCGATATGCTAAGCGTACACCATTGCCGCCGAGGACCACTGACTGGAGAGTCAGCCTCGTGCGAGCATGAAAGTTAATTGTTTCACGTTCCGTCACCATCACTTGGAAATTAGCAGACACGGGTGAAATTAATATTATAATACAGTATAATATTAATATACAGTATAATTTAATTATTAAATAAATTGCAGAAAAGCAATCTGGTGATTGCTGCACAAATCTGTCAATGCAAATACATAAAATAATGAGTATAGAGCGTCAATGTGATTAATGATTACGTAACATCGTTGCACAATTGCAAAGTTTAGCAGTTATTAGGATGTGAGTGTGTATAGAAGGAACAAACTAATAATACAAAATTGTAACGTGAATATTACAGTAGCTGCAAAGCGGTGGGTGTTGTTGTAAGTAGCGATGACACGCGGGGATGGGCCACAGCAAGCAGCTTCTGGCGAAGATGCAAAGATCTTGCACAACACCGGCTGGTGGAGTGTTACCAATTATGTAGAGCTGAGCAGCAAGACACATTCTCACATAAAGGCACAATGACAACACCATGTTGATGGCGTGTGTTTGATAACACGTTACCACTGTTCATAGTTGTAAAAGAGGCTGTCAACGTTGCTCATACGGGAGCATTGTGAGATGATTGGCATCGTGCAAATGATGTCCGAAGAAAATAGTCACTGGAATTCATTAGTTCTGCTGCATAAGAATTCACACGCGTGAAATGAGATTGCAGTTGACGATTGTCACAAGTTTGAGTGCGTATATCATATAATGTCCATAGTTAATTAACTTGTATCTGCGTAAGTTAGTAAAACACATTAAACAGTGATTATTGAATTGATCATAGTGTTACATACATATGCACGTAAATTTGTAGTGAAATAGAAGATTAGCTTAAGCATTGCAAAGGTGACTACTTGAGTAACAGTTTAAAGACTTTGGCAGCATGGGCTGCACACTGGTCCCACATCACGTTGTTCTCAGTTAATGACATAAAGATTTGCATTGTCCGAATTGTACTAACACAGACGACATTAACACATTGAAGTATGATTTTTTATAAGCGGATGGCACTTTAAGATGTAAGACAAAGAGACAAAAAACAGATAAAATTGATAAAAGAGTCAGACATTCGGCTGTCTGCTGTACAAAGTTTTTCTTTCTCCTACGCGATTTGTTGACACATTTTTGAATACCGTTATAATATCAGGCCGAGTAGAGTGTGGCTAGTATAATTTTTATTGAAAGAGGGAGAGGTGTGAAGAATGACTCTCATAGCGTGCTATTTTTGCTTATGGTAATTGGTGAGCATACTGCTCAACGTACTACAGTAATCTCAATATTTGAAACTGCTTGATCTGATATTTGCTCAGGTTTAGAAAAATCAATAAATACGTCATTATCGACTACATTTCAGTTTTGGCTTGGGCACCCATGAGTACGGTTGTACATAATTAATTCCGCTAGAATACATGTTAACTACGAATTGCACGATGGAAAAACTCTTTCGGCATATCCTTTGACTGCAACCTTCCACAAAAAAAGAAAGGAAACACGCAGATGGCATCGCTCCATTTTCAAAACAGTGCGCACGAGGCAGTCTATCACCGTTGCAAGGGCGGGGTCTTTTGAAAATCACTAACAACCGGCATGCACAAAATCCCTGAAAACGGAACCGTCGCAGAAAAAAAAAACTCCTGATATGAGGAGAAGAGAGAGGACCCTTTTCACGACACGTCAGTCGCGTCCGTGAATGGCTTTAATACCCCTCGGGAAGGGCCGTTCCCCCCCCCTCGCGGCGCGAGTGTTTCTCAGAATCGCGCGCGTATCGCCCGGTCGCAACGCTTAATCCCGCGGTGGAGTCCGCACGGTGCAGTCGGAGGGTGCGCAGAGGGCGGGTGGGGTAGGTAGGGGATAGATAGGAGGAGTAAGCACCCACTCAGATGCTCACACCAGCTGGTGGCCAGGCGGAAGAGTGGGCGGGAAGGGTGGATGGGAGGTGGACGGGAGGATGGACGGAGGGTGGACGGGAGGGTGAACGGAGGGTGGACGGGTGAGGGAGGGGCGCGAGGGTTGGACGGGAGGTGAGCGGGAGGGGGACGGAGGTGGACGGAGGGGATGGACGGGAGGGGGCGGAGGGGGACGGAGGGGTGGAACGAGGAGGGGGGACGAAGGGTGGACGGGAGGGTGGACGGGAGGGGACGGGGAGGGTGGACGGGAGGGGTGGACGGGAGGTGGACGGGAGGTGGACGGGAGGGTGGACGGAGGGTGACGGGAGGGAGGACGGGAGGGTGGACGGAGGGTGGACGGGAGGGTTGGACGGGAGGGTGGACGGGAGGGTGGACGGGAGGCGTGGAACGGGGAGGGTGGACGGGAGGGTGGACGGGAGGGTGGACGGGAGGGGTGGACGGGAGGGTGGACGGGAGGGTGGACGGGAGGGTGGACGGGAGGGTGGACGGGAGGGTGGAACGGGAGGGTGGACGGGAGGGAATACGGGAGGGTGGACGGGAGGGTGGACGGGAAGGGGGGATGGGAGGGTGGACGGGAGAGAGGACGGGAGAGAGGACGGGATGGAGGACGGGAGGGTGGGCAGACTGAATGCCTTGTGTGGGGGAAGGAATGAGCGGGTTTTTCGGTAAGTGGGAGAGCGGGCGTCTGACTGGATGGATTAGTTGATGGTTGGTTGGTGGAGGGGATGGGCGTGAGGGGAGTTGGGTGGCCAAGAGTCTGGGCGGGTTTGAGAGCACCAGCAGCTCTGAGGAGTTTCCTTCTGCTTAGGGGCGCCGTGGCTGCCGAACTTCCCAATACCAGTGGCGCCGTCGACGGCCGCCTACGCGGCTGATTACGTGCCGTTGTTTTGATGTTAATGGCTTTGCACACGGAAGTCCAATATCTCGTCAGATTTCAGTGTTCGAAAACTAATTTAGGAAAATTGGCGTATCCCAACTCATATACAGTAGATACTGAGCTAATCAACTTCAATAAACATGGAAAGATACATTTATTGATAAAATGTCAAAAACTTATGTGATAGGCTTCAAATTTCTGTTATTAGTTTGCGTCTATTGCGACTAATAAGACATTTTGTACCTTTCCCGTCATTTTTAAAGCATTTTTTGCTGCTTTCATCGATTTTAATACCATTTCAATAATACTTGCTTCAAATAATATTTACGAGACGCAACAAATGTTTCCACTAAAATGCTATGTAGACTTCTCGATTTCTTCCCTCTGAAATTGTGATGTCAGTCATTGAGTATATGAACTTCTTGAGACGCCTATCAGCACTATTTTCGAGTCGACCGATTTCGCGATTATTAAAGACAGATTTCCTGGTAAAGAATAGTATAAACCAAAAACTTGCCAGTTCAATTCATTTGAAGAAAAGGAAGTAGCCACTATTGCATCATTAACATATCCAACTGCGTGAGTTGTTCATCTGAAATTATTTTGATCAAATTTTTAATCTAATTTTTCTTTACTTTAAGAGCATTTTAAACCATTTCAAAAATGTCTTAATTTTAATGCCCGTTTTTGGGGATATTTTAAGCTGTCAAAATTTTGGGATATTTTGGGGATATTTTAAGCCCCTAGTTATAACATAACAATTAAAGCATAAGTATATCGGGGGTTCGATTTAAATATATCATGCCCAATGATTAAACTCATACAATTATTTCAAGGCACCCGGAACACTTAATATTTTTTGCTAAGGTTATTTCTTTCTAGTGGCCATTTTGCATATTTAGTTTAGTTGTAAACTAATTATCTGGAGACTTAAATAGTCATAGTTTACATAACAGTAAACATTTGTGGAACGACCCGCCAATTTACAGCATTTTATTTTATACAACAAAAGTGTCTTCGTTTATACTCAAACACACCTTGAATAACCATGCGTTGTCCGGATGTTATTAATGACAATCATGTTGCAGGAAAAGGAACGAACTCTATGCACGACGTATCCTTGGATTACCATTCCAACAGCCCGGGCAGCCTTTCCCTTTCTCGGACTGCCCTCCCTGTCTCTCTGCGTCACGCTCCCTGATCAGCCCCGCTCCGCCAAGATTGCCACAAGCACGATTCTTGTGATATGGGCCACGCTTGCACCACCCTCGTTGGATGTTAAGGGCAGCTGCAAACATGCACTGATGCATATTCGTGGCAAACATCCGATAACAGTTTTGACCTTCAATTCCTAACTATTCAAAGCCTAATTAACTTTGGCGATGAATTGAACTGGTTTAAATAGGAAGTTTTATGAGCTTTCATAAATGTTTTTTTCGTTTATTTAAGGTCGCTTTTCAATCATTACGGTCACACATCCACCACTCATCCATGGCAGGATTTCAACCATTACGGTCACACAGCCACCATCACATCCATGGCGGAATTCGAATCTGCGATCCTTAAGGTACGAGAAAGCAACGGCGCTTTGTTATAACTACTTCGACTATTCAGGCCGGCAGATTTGTTCGTTGTTTTCGAGATAATTGCGAAACACTCATAGAGTGCTCACTTACATTGTTCGTTAAGGGGTGCAAAAGGAAGATGGGTAGTTTTGCGAAACCTCATGGCGATAACAATTTCTCTTTTGTTTTGTAGATCCTGTCTACAAAATTTAATTGCGATTAGAATAAAACTAGATTTCCACCCAAAAACAAAAAAAGGGTAGTTATTTATATAATATAAAGTAATTTTCTGTTAATACGTAGCTTAAATTATACCCAGCTGACCTGGAAAAAACCGAGATTGCTAAGAGCATGTACCGATTTAGCGCTTCAATCCCAAGAGTTGCGGGTTCGAGTTCTGCCTTGGGCATGGTTGTTTGTACCTTGTCTCTAATGTATGTGTTGTCGCGGAGGACCTCGAATTCTGCTGACCCCAGATAAAAGAAGCCCGCAAGTGTGTTAATGCTTAGTGTGTGGTCGAATATGCGTCTCATTGGGACGTAAGGGGGTAACCGGCTGCCGGCTATATAAAAGCTCTAGAAAGAAGAAGAAATTATAACTGGCAAAATACCCTATCTTTCAGTGATAACCAAAGAAATCAGTTACGACATTCCCTTGGTTATTGGGGAGAAACAGATAAGACGGAGTGACAAAAAATTGTAAAAACAATATACTGTATTTCATATGACGGTGATTTACCATTTACAATGAAATAGAAAGTAGTTATTTTGAAATCTCAGGCAGAAACTTCAGAGGGTTTTTTACGATCATGATACCTGCACCATTCTCTTAAACGTCCGCCACACTACTCAACTACTAATTTGAATTAAAAATGATGGAGCCATTTGAAAAAAGCCAAAGGAGCCAAAAAAGATGTCCCGGGTACTTCATGTAAAGTTCCCCCTAAAATTAAAATATAGATTTCAAATCAAAGAAGCCGTGACATCAGCAAGATCGATAGGAAGAATATCAATTTTGGAGAAAATCGGCTGAACGGTGTAGCCCCTAGTGTTGCTCACAGACTGACACAGACAGACGGACGGATGGGTGGATTTATCCACTTTTTCTTTCCTAGGACCCTGTAATAACAGTTTTTCTGTCGAAAACTCTCCGTTTTTCGTGCAGCATTACATAACTTTCTCTCCACTCCGTAGCGTGAAAGTAAAAAGGAACACTCTAATTTCCGGCGAGGTTTCTCTGGAATTGAATTCAATCGTAAAATCCAAGTAGCAATAATTTTAGAGGAATTAAGAAAATAGGAAGACGTTCATGTTTTCATTTGTAGATTTTTTTACTTTTAAAAAGTTGTATTCCTGCTTGTTTGAAAATAGTTTTATGGATACCGCCTCCAGCAAGTTGGTGGTTAGTTATATTGCTTATAGATTCAGCTTCACTCACATTTCTGATACCAATTTTCTGGTTGCATGAAATCATTTCTCTTAGAAGTCTTTCAGAATAGTGTCTTCCACATGTGGCAAATTTTAATTTGTTTTGCAAATTGTGCACTTTTGTAGTCCACACACTGATTCAAAGTACATCATAATTCGTCGAGGAACGCACTTAAAGTATTCTGTTACTTACTTGGCCAATGAAACCTTAAATCGTTTATATTTTTGAATTCACTTTCACTCTTCTCCGTAAAATAATGAAGCGAGAGTTAAAATCAACATTGCGAGAAGTTATGAAATGATCACTGAAAATACAATATTTCCTACAAATAATACTTTTAGTTTAAGAGACCGCCTGGCTCCTCTTCTTCCCCATCTCCATTCGAGTCCATTTCCTCCGACCCGCCCGCGCCCCTGTTGCTACCCCGCAGCCACCAGCGAGCGCCGCGAAGAAGTTGGCGCCCCAGAGAGCGAGGGTGAAAAAAACGGATATCGGCAGCGGGAAAAGGCAGCTGCGTGTGGAACGACGGCCGGGACTGACTGCGAGGGGCGGCTGGGGACCGGGAAGAATCAGTTTCAGATAATCCGATCCTGAGGAAATCTGCTTCATCGGAAAGTGCGTCCTCCTCGACTGCGAAGTTCGCGGCGCCGCTCTCCCCGCACTCCCGCACTCCAGCCTGCGCCCGCCGCCTCCGCCGAGCGGCCGCTTCTCTCTTGCGCTCGGCGGCACCGATGCACCCGGCGTCACTCGACCAACGTCATCGCTCTTCTAAAACTTTTCTAAACCACCTCAACTATCGCTATTACGAAAGCACCCGTTTTACTCCGCCATCCGCCCAACATCGTCACTGTCACAATTCATATAATTTCTCCTTCACTATCAAAATTACTCATTTTGTTGTTATAACATTCTTTGTTGTGAAAATCATCAAAACATTCGTAACATTTACCATCACCTCATCTATTGTAGAGTCAAAAACTTTACTTTTAATCTCTTTTGTTTCATACATCATAATTAAAATGAGTTTTCATGATCACATTTTTAACTTCTAAAAGTATTAATGAATTGTAAATATATTTTAATACATTATCTGTTTTCGCACCAGCAACCGTCATACTTTGATCAGATACAACCATCATGACTTTTCATGGCCAAATTTTTAACTTGTTAAAACAGTTGATGAATTTTAAAATTACATTTCACTAAATCATCTGCTTTAGGCACACAAACAATCATATACTCGGTAACTATGGTAAACTTGCTCAGAACGTCCATCACCACGCCATGCTCAACAATCATCGCCGACGTGATGGCTATCGTCTGCACTTGAACTGCGCGGCCACCCACCACAAGAAGAAAGCCTTCTAAGCCCCCCGCTGCGTTCGCCACCGGCGTTCTCGAAGCTTCTTCCCTTCGGCGGCGACCCACCCCGCCACCCCGCCCTCCGCTCCACCGCCGCCGTCGCAACTTCGCAGACCTCCGCGCAGATTTTTTTTTTTCTCCTGCTCCTTTTATCCGATGATGAATTAATGATGGGAAGATTAGGGAAGGATTGGATCTGCATATAACAAGGTACTCACCCCGCTGATGCGATTATTCGGGGGCTGACGCATTCTTAACGGGATTCTGCGCCCGAATATTGAGTTGCGACGGGGATCAATCGTGAGTGTCCTGTAAGTCAGGGTTGGAGGAGGGGCCGGTGCGGTGCGGTGCGGTGCGGCGTCTATATATAGTCGCAGACTGAGGTCCGCGTGGCCTCGTTCTCTTCGATACCTATTGGCAATTCCGATGAATAGCGCCGAAAGATATGCGAACACGATCCAGAGGATTGTGTTGAAAGTTAGGAACTAGAGACGCGCTAATGAGTTTTCTGAAAATATGAATTCAGCCGAAAAGGTATTTTTGACGTTCTAAAATCGTAAATGTAGAACGTGAATATTGCATATCCAGTTTTCTTTCATAACAAAACGTATAAAAGAGTGCATGACGCGCAGCGCCGCTTGGCTTTGTCACGGCAATGATGTTTCACGCAGCAAATATTACACGCAGATACGTTAGTTTCTATATTTTAAATACACTGATATTCTAGGAGAGGTAATATGGTACATGTTGGTTAGAATAAGACCTAAACGCATTTAATACTACACGAATCAAACACATGCACATTCCAAGTTTTATTCCTCTATTGCAATACTTACGCTTAATCATATTCGATTTCAAATTTTCCAGCAAATAAAAAACTTAATTTTGAATGATATTCCTATGCCCCAATATAATGTTCGTAGAGATTACAGGACTTCCTTGAGAAATAATTTTGTTTTACTTCTGGGGAGACATTGCGAGTTTTTGAATGCCTTATAAAATATGCAGTGACAGATAATTGAATTAGAGAATATTTTATTTCTATTAGCAAAATAATTACAATGTTTCTCTCAGACACCAAAAAAGGCACTCACTTGTTCAGTCAAAAGACAAAAATACCACTTAATCTCTTTTCCGGACATGGACAGGTGAGTTACATTTAACACGAAACCAACGTAAAATGCAAGAACATATTGCAGGATTATTCCATTACTTCGTAAAATAACACTATAGCCTATTTTACATGCGCAATAACAATTCTTCTCCGATGGCACATAGCCACAAATAAATAACGGCCATAAGCACAAGTGCTTTCAGTGATCGTTATGAATCAAAGGGTGTTGGGGCGGTTGGGCGGTCGGCCGGCGGGGGCGCTGATGACGTATTGTTATGCCCCTCGTCCATTACCGGCCCTCGGACTAGGCGTCGCTTTTTAGGTGAAAGGGGATCTCCTTGGAGGGAAGCCGGAATTGTTCCAGCGCCCGACCGCTTATTTGGGGCGGGGATCTCTCGCAGCCTCGGGAGGGTTCGAAACAATCGACCGATCGGGAGAAGCAGCTTCCCACGCCGCAAAAAGCTGCAACCGTTGGAGTGATTGAGAGGGGCTGGCGGGGCGATTACTTTCCTTTCATTAACAATAATATTCGATTGATTTCGTTATTTTGCAGTTGCTTATAAGTAGACCGCAGTCAGCATTACACTACTAAAAGAATAGATATTATGCTATTAAACTAATACATTTGTGTGGAATTAAAACATATTTATAATAAAATATAGCTATAATATAATCGCGCTATTTATAGTGCGCTTCCTGAACGTAAAATAATGGTGATGATGCGGAGTTGAATGCTACGTAAGTTATTTGTATAGTATTTCATATTTCATTTTATTATTATTTTTATTATGTTTATATTACATTTATTTCATTTTAAATTGCGTCTTTGTATTGTGTTAAATGTGAAAACTAATTGATGATTTCGCTTTGCTTAATTAGATAAAAGTATCAAGAGTAATGCATGTAAAAAACAAATAACTGTGATAAATATAAAAATATAAAATTTAATAATTATACTTTATCTATTTTCATTTTCTTGCTAGCGGTATCAACAATGTGTATGTGTATCCTATATGAAAAATGTGTATCCCATACGAATTAGCGGTCATTGTTGCTTGTATCCCATTTTTGTAACGAGGCACTAATAACACAAGACAATAATGACACAAGACAATAATGACGGCTGCCTTTCGTTCGCGATAATTTAAACTAATACTTTTATTATTTGTAGAATATTACAATACCATAATGTCTAATAACTACTATTATATATTTTTCGATCTATTTCTATTTGTTTGACAGCGTCGTATTATTTATTAACATTTAATTATTTTACTTTGTTGCATACTCCTTACGAAGAATATTGTAAAGTTAAAATACTCATCCGATATGTTTGT
Organism: Gryllus bimaculatus; assembly: GCA_017312745.1. Classification (NCBI taxonomy): domain Eukaryota; kingdom Metazoa; phylum Arthropoda; class Insecta; order Orthoptera; family Gryllidae; genus Gryllus; species Gryllus bimaculatus. The sequence continues at coordinate 6,501,263 of BOPP01000020.1, forward strand.
GAATACACTTCATACCTCATACAATGAATTTAATGCCACCGATATATTTTCATTTAAACTTTTGAATTAAAAATATATTGCTTGAAATCAATATCGCACCAAATGTTTTACGATTTTAAATGAGTTTTACAAAAAATGATGACTGAGATATATTAATTCGGAGAAACATTGTTGTATAAGTAGAACTACATAACTATTACTAAAGGCGATAAAGTACGTGCTATTAACACCACTAGTCTTATTTTAATCAGATCTTTTGCGTAATTTATTATTCAATTTGTATAATTAAAAAACAGACTCAGATCGCGTAGTGTTTCTGAGGAATACTTGATCCTTTTTTCACTCTCAACTTCAACGTAAATAATTGTTTCTTTACCAACGTAACTGCACACAAACTTCAAAAGTTATAAAATTAAAAGAGTGTATTTCCAGTCAGTAAGCTAATCCAAAGCAAACTTTTCTGTATATTTCCGTGTCAAAAGACAGTGAATATGCCTTCAAATGTAGATCCCCAAATATGAAGCACGTAGGGAACTGAAAAGACTCAAACGAGTTTACCGAGACAACATCTGTGGCACTAAACTAAGAAAGGTTCATCAGGAGTACGTAAAGGTTGAGGTAGTTCAGGATAGCTGATGTCACTGCTGGAATGTCAGACTCAGGACAGCTGATGTCTGACTGGGAGGTCTTAAGGTTCGAGTATTTGCCTTGGTGGCAGGATTTTCAAACCTTCCTAGACAGCTAGCTCAAATTCAGCCACTATCAGAAAGATAATTCTAGCTGCTATCTGCTCTAAAAAGTAGTTTTCCGTGCTTTCTCCGGTCAAAACCAAGCAAATGTCGGAGCAGTACTTAAAACAAACGTGCCACAGACCTCTCGCGACTTATCCTTCACCTTCCTAGTCGTATACACACTCTTTCTCTCTCTCTCACACACACACACGGACACACTTTTATGCACTGCTCTACCATGTATGTCGGGAGACCAGCATGTTCCGGCTGGGGTAGTGTCCCGCTTGTGGGAGACACCTGGTTCGGAAACGCCACCATCGACGAGTAGATAGGCGCCGAATCTCACTATCCACCTGAGGAAGAACACCACTCGAGATAAAACATGGTCAATACGGAACTAATGAAAATACTGGTTGTCGGGCCTGGAAACACGAAATAATCAATAAATCAATCTGAAACATGTCTCTTTCAGAAAAGCTAGGAAACGATTGGGTCGATTCCATATCGCAGGCTAATATCTCTTTATAGTTATTTGTATTTATTATCACGTTCATTAGCTCCTTAGCTCACCTGCACTGCATATTCTAGAGAAGAATCTTCAATGTTCTACAACATAAGGCATTAATGGTGATGAATAAGGCTAGGCTATTTATGTAATAATATATTATTTCTATAACATTTAAATATATGCATATTGTAATATGTCCACCGAACAAGGTTGATGCTTTATAAAAATCCAATTTTTATAGTGCTTGTTTTACATATTTGGGAAGTCTTTATAATTGCATACTACTCAGAACGTATTGTTAGAATGATTCATATTTTGCTATTTTCATAGGAAAATGTCTAAAAAATATAATTATTAATTACTTTATTAATGCAGTTACTCCTTTTTGCTAGTAATAACATTAATAATGCTAATAATAATAATAATACTAATAATAATAATAATAATAATAATAATAATAATAATAATAATGAATAAGAAGTTAATAACAATAGTTTCTTTTCATTAAGAACTGATTACAATTTCTTGTAATATATTGAAATTTCGGACTGAATATTTTTTAAGATGGAAAGTCTGTTCAAACAGACTGATCGGCAATATCGTTTGGTCAGATATTGAAGAAACACTGTCACTTAAGAAAATAGCAAACTTTAAATATTCACCAATAACATCTGTGTCGCCGTGAACGTTGTTTTCACTGTACAAATCAATTTTGAAATGCAACAGATAATCGTTTCTGTTTTCAAACCTTAACATGACGACTGTTATACACTAGTTAAGTGACTTGCAGCAACACTTCCAGTTCATAATTCTGGTGAGTTTTGTCATAATTTGCAATGTTTTCTAGAATATAAGTTACTTAAATCTTCAGTGATCAATATAACAGATGAAAACCACACAGTATGATAATTTCATTATTTTATGATGTTTTGTATAGTACAAATTTTCAGCGTCGTTAATGCATATCTATCTGTTTCAAATGTCATAATTACATGCATATTTTACATTTTTTAATCCATAACTTCCTCAGCCATAGTGATGGACAATGACGATAATGGAACTGCAAAGCAGTAACAAGACCATATGACAATGAGAGTACGTTTATCAAGCCTTATTTTCACTTACCCGTGATATACACATTACACATGTTACTTCCCCAAACCGTAATTAAATAGTTACTTCCCCAAATCATTAAAAATACTTAAGTGAGTACAAAAGTTTTGTACTCACTTAAGTGCAACTTTTGTTCGTTTATTATACTAATGGATCTCGATTTTTCTCTGCGTTTTTATTTTTATTCTGGTGCGGCTTATCTCTATTACAATGGTGTGGTTACGGAAGTAATCCTCTTTTGTCGCCTACTTTTATACCTTTTTACTCCGCTACTCGAGTGTCGTTTCATTAGTATTTAAATAATGATATTAAATATTATTGATCATTCACGTCATCATCTGATTCAATCATAAATGAGCATATAGTGGGTTAGAACACTTTGTGCACCGACGAAAACGCAGCCTTGTAAATTATAGAGTATGCAACCCTCCAAACACGCATGCTATGCACGACAAGAGACCTTCCATACTGCGCTGATCCGTCGGATCAGTCAGTCTCGATTTCTAAATGTCTTTTAACTTCAATTCTAAGTATTTTTATGAATTACAGATAATCATTATGCAGATGATACAGCATTATTCTCATTTTCGCAAAACATTTTATTAGCATTGACCATATTCATTCTCACTTTTACACTCTCACCAGCTGGTTTCACAAATGGCGACTTAAAATTAATCCCGCAAAAACACAAACAAAGATCTTAAAGCTAAAACCCCTCCCTCACACCTCTAAAAATAAATAACTCCCACCTCCTCTAGTCAAACAATTCTACACCCATAAAATATCCGGGAATTATAATAGACAGACGTTTAATAGGGAAGCAACACAGTCAGTCAGTTCTACAAAAAGCAACAGCAAAAACTGTTAAATTATATTCACTCATTAATTTTGAATCCACTTTAAAAGTTGAAACCAAATTGCTTATCTAAAAAAGTATCAATCAGATCATGCTGACATATGTCAGTTCCGCTTGCATGCTAGTAATATCTACTCTTTACAAACTTTCCAAAGCAAATTTCTCCGAAGGCTTATCAACGCATAATGGTTTATACTAAATAGACAAATTCATTATGAACTACAAATACCTCTTATTACAGACCGTCTGATCAACTTATATACGAAAATGTTCACTCTCGTACCATCTGCTCAAGAACCGCCCATTTTCAATTAGGCCAACAAGCAACTACCCCAAACAGAATTAAATCAAGAGTCCCCAAAGACATCTTCCAACCACCTTAAAATCACAACTCAACTAAAAACTTCCACACCCTTAAAAAATTTACTTATACGACTACTATTCCCCCCTAAATCATTAACCTACATCAATATAATCAAACTAAAATTTTATATATAGTACTTGCCGGGTAAGATAACTCGAAATAACTTTAGTAAGTTTCCGTTACGTTAATGAAAATAAGTTTCTCAACGAGTACTTAAGAATGTGTGCATTTCCGCACATTATCGGATACAATGACGATTCCACAAGCCGTTCGAGAATATTATTCTCGCACGGCTGTCGACCAATAACATTCATCACAGTTCAATATACGACAGAGGGTTCTCGCCGTCGTCGAGCAACAGCGCTTTGCGCTCTGTCGCGGCAAACGACAGGTGAACCACGGTACAGTACGCGAGTTGGTGATTGCTAGAAAGATTATGTGGATGATGATGTGATACGTAAAAAAAAGTCTACCGCAATTACTGTACTCCAATCAATATAACGTAATACATAATATAACGTAATAACTTAATCATTCATAATATGCTATATTCTTATACTGGAAACATGTTGTTGTACTAGTAACTCTATTTTAAATGAAATCGGCACAAATAAAGAGTCAACTCTGTCGATTATAAATATTAAGATTGCTTTAATTTCACAATTTTTTTCTCCAAAAAATAAATCAAGACTTTTTATGTTTGTAATAATTGCTTTGTAAACTTATTTGTACTTAATGTTACAAAATATTTAATTAATGAAGTAAAAAGTACAATGAATATAACATTATTTCAAAAAAAACTTTTTTTCAAATGTTTCCTTTAAGTATTTTTAAAATTTCCTTTATCTATCTCAAAGTCGTAGAGAAATTATAGTATTCTACTCCCGCAGAATGCCTTCAGTATGACCATTTCGTTGATCGGATAAAATATTTTTTTTAAAAAAGCAAATAATCATAAATGCACCCTTCAGGCTTTCGTATTAATATAATGTCTTTTTTATTGTATATTGTGTCAGTATTCACTACATAGAACAAAAAAATGAATTACGAAAACATAGAATAGAGTAGACCGGATATTATACTAATATTTTCGAATATGTTAGAAGCTACGAATAAATGTTAGAAATTACTAAATTTACAATTTAACCCTCTAGCGAGCGCACCTATGTATAAAGTGGCGCAAGCTAGGATTAAAAATTGTTTTATGCAGCTTAATACAAACTTTAAAACTGCTACACTTCATATATTCCTCAATTGTTGTTTTATCTTTCGTCGCGTGAAGGTGCGATGATTGTGTCTTCAAGGGAACAGAAGTAGTGTTAATTATTTTTTGAGCGTGTCATTCTTCCTCGCATTATTTTTAACTACTTTAAATTTCAAAAATTCAGAGAGATCAACTAAATTATAACCATTTTTATAACCGTTCCTAAATAAAACTTGAAAATGTATATCAGTTTTTAGAAGTTATTGAAAATAATTTTTCCTTGACACAAAACTTACTAGAAAACTACTATTTAAAAAATGCATTCACGTTATATAAAAATCTTACTTTTAAGAAACAATATCTTCTTTGGAGACAAAATTCTCAATATACTACATATTGGCATTTTATAGTTAGGTTTTTGCAGTTTTCAAAAAGAGAGATGCTGCACCCGAAAAACAGTGCAGTACCCTTTTTATGACGTACTTATCTGTATTTGAGAAAAACTAAAGTATGTTAGTTTTACTCTAATTAGAGAATAATTTGTTTAAAATAGCCTATATTTCACAAAATTTACGCTGCACAACTACTCTTCATATTTTGAAGAAAGAAAGTGACTTATTCACATTATCTATATTGAAGAAGTTTTTCATTATAAGACGAAGACGGCATATTTAATTCTGCAGTAGTAAGAAGGACACCGAACCTTAAAGGAAGAAATTTGAAAGAGTGAAGGAATAGAATTTCCGAACACTTGAAATTTTCCGAAATTCCACAGAAAATATACAATATTCAACAAATCGAATAATTATTAAAATTAAAATTATTTAAATCTTCCTGTTAACACTTACAAAATCAAATATACGTTTCGAATTCGCAACACTTCGTGTTTGGCAAGATTAAACAGGGAAAATCAATTTTTGAGGAAATTGTGTGAATGGTTTAGGCACAAGCATTGAACGGTGACGGACAGACGGTCGAACTGCCTTTCGCTTGGACAGTCAGAGAAACATACCATACTCCAATAGTTTGGCATTAAGGAATCACAAAACGTAAATTCTGACGACAGAACATGTTTAAGGAAGCAATCTTCTAGATGTAGAGATAACATTTATCCACTTTTTGATACTAGGGCCCCAAAATACAAGTGAAATTTTTTTCTAACAAAAAGTGCCATTTTCCACTGTAGGTTTACAATAGATTTTCTTTACTACGTATGTACGGAGTAAAACGTTCAGCAAGAAGAATAAATTGATTTAAATGATGGTATCCGTCTGTCGTATTCACGAGAAGTTATAGGTTTCATGCAGAGTATTCTTTGACACATTTTTTTTATATTGGTGTGGAGGTATATTTTCTTATTTTATGCTCCTTAATTGTTTAGAATTAATTAGATATAGTTTTAATTGAATTTGTCATGAATAAATGTTTTAGTTACTAAACTTTTTCATGTTTTCAAAACATTCAATTACATTATATGCATTCAGGAACTCTCTTTGATGTTTCTCTAACGAAAGATCCCTCTCAGCTCTTTTTCAAATGTTTTCAAAAGTTCGCTCGAGATATTTCCGACTTTTCATGAAATCAAATAAAGGTTGCAGTTTAGAAATCTGATTTCGAGATCGAGTAAAACATTCTTGAAAAGAATGGGAACTATAAACAAGACGTAAGTGCTGGAGCGCCAAGAAGGTCGAAGCAAAACTCGTGACGAGAAAGATCACCCGGACTGAAACGTCGAGATTCTCCACGCACCGAGAACAACGGCACGGAGTGCGCGGAAAGTGAGTTCTTTGGAAAGGGAAGTGGATCGGATAAAAGAATAAAGTACAAAATAGGGATTACATGAAAAGGATGGCGAAAAGTAAAGCGGGCGAACACTATTTGAGGGACAAATAAATATAGGGATAAAGGCTATGATTGTCCTCTGTACTAGTGGTTTGGTAGGGACACTCAAACGGGATAGGCGGCGAGTGATTTCTTTGGGAAGGACAGCAAAGCCGGGGAAAGGATTGTGGAGACGGGGATGGTAAAGGCAGAGATGGCAGCTCTGATAATTTCATTACAGAAGTTAAGAGGCTCCAGCTGCTCCGCCTTGCTCTTCGCTGCGCAGGCGGAATGAGTTTTCGGAAAAGCTGCGAAAATAAAGGACAGTCGGCCTGGAAGAGCGCGAAGCCCTCTGACGGCGGAGGCGGCAACGAGGGGAGGAGTGGGAGGAGAAGGGACCGAGGCAATGAGGAAAGTAGAGGCTTCGGAAGAGAGGGAAGAGATGCAGGGTAAAGGAAGTTGACAGCGCCGGCAGAAGAGGCAGAGAAACATGCGAAGGGTGAAGAACAGAGAGAGGTCATGAACGCCCAGAGGTAAGAGTAAAAGAGGAAATTCGCTCATATTTTTAATTTGTAATATTTTCAGAAAAAAACCTTCAGACAGAATTTAATATGCCCATTTGTTTGCGGGAAGTAACTTTCATATAACTGGAAACAAACCTTGTGTTCATGACCAGCAAGTGACATATTAGATTATCATTAAATTAATTTATTTATTACATTAATATAATTTCTATTCAATAACACTTCACTTCGAGTAACATTTTCTTTTCATAAATGCTATTAAACATTGATAATTACTGATTAATATAAAGTTCAAGAAATTTAGCAACATTAGAAATGGAAAATATCAGAGTGTCTTATTAATTATGTCCAAAAGAAAAAGTCTATAAATTGACTAAGAAATAATGGAAATAAAATGAGATTGGAAGTAGCAGTAATCATGGAGCCAGAATAGAAAAAAAACATCTTTTTTCAAATTCCACTCGGATTGGTGTTCTTTAAAACTATTGAGCTTTCAGAGTTGCCTTGCTTAGTAGTAAGCTCGATAACCCTAAATAATTGAGAAGGAATCGAAAATGTGCTCTGAACTAAGAAAATGTTAGAGGAAAGTTAAAATCGAAAAGAATGCATGAAGCCTAAAAAATATTGGGGACAAACGAGTAAAGAACCGGTTAAGAGGGTATAGCTGTCGGCAGGCGCCCAATCATCTGCAGATTATGCGCAGACGTTGTTGCAAAGTAATGGAAAAGTAGATGGTGAATATAAAGAAGACTTATTACTACGTTACTAGAATGAGTATGTTTCCCGACAAGCAAATCTCATGTTGTCAACTGGCGCAAACACTTTGGCAACAGAGGGAGTACGGTAGTTCGCGATGATGTTACATAGTTTGTACAGCTCATGAGAGATACTCGAAAATCGAGAATCATCGAGTTCGAGAGTATCTAACTGAAGAATCTTTAATGGGTGTTTCGAGTTTACTCTGCCAATGCCTTCGGCGAGAACAAGTTCAGCTAAAGTGACAGTATAGGCGATCACACAATTTGAAAGCCTAACATCGTCACTGCACAACCAGATGCGTTTCCTAAAGGTAATAAGTATGATTTCATCACAGAAATATTTACGAAAAATCTATACTGTGGGAGCAAACTGTGTCCATCCACCTTTTTTTGTTCAGAATGAGTATTATATTTAAATAAATCACCTTTTTCATAATCTCACAAGTGATATAGGTCATTAAGAATCGTACACTTTTGAGATTATGACCAAAGAGATATCTTCAAAATGTAATTCATCGCAACAAATAAGATGGGCTATTTTTCTGTAATGCGTCCTCACTTTCTGTATACTTTAATATGTAGAAGCTAATTATTTTTCTTTTAGAGTACAATGTTTCTAAAACTAATAATGTGAAAACGAGAAAGGCATTAATGCATGTTAATTAATATACTTTTCTTAACGAGTTGTTAATACGAGTATTTTGAAAAATATATAATGTCCGAAGATGACTATCAATATTGTCGAAACATTGTGGTGGACTAATAATCCAAAGTAAAATATCTAAAAATATTTGAAGTGAGCACATTAAGATAATTTTACTATGTTTTAGAGTGTTTTAAAATAAAAACATAGTTTATTTAAAAATTGAGATTTTTATTTTATGGAAAAAACTTCAATTTACAACTGTTATGCAATTGTAATAGCAAATAGTACACTGTAATAACAGTTTACAATTGAATATAACCAATAATGACTTCATCTTGGTATGGAAAGCTAACAAAGAAAGGTGACTGTTGACATGAGAATCAGAATAAAAAAGGTGTATATCTAAACGCCACATGACATTCTATTTAAATTCAACTCAAAAGGTTCAATCCTACTCAACCACCAAATATCAAAATGGAGGAGAACGAAATTAAGGAGAACGAAAAGTGTTCACATTTGAAATCAATATCTTATATTTTCTTTCAAGATTTTACTTACATATTCACATTTGATCATAACCCAGTGCTCTTTGGATAAAACCAGTTTCTTTTCTATATCAGTGTCGGCGAATTGTCGTCTTCCTCGTATGAGTTGTGTGTAGTTGGTCGCAATTTGATAACACCGCTTTATAAATTTGATACACAAAGAATAAATAAGTATTGCGCAGATAGTGTTCTCAGTTCGGCTCCATATGCTAAAGCGCAGTTTCCACGACAGCCCTCTAGTCAGCAACTGTTTATGTGATGGCCAGTAGCGCGTAAGATAACAAATAGGTCAGCAAACCCATTAGCCGGGAGGCCTTTAAGTTTGCAGACAACAGAGGAGACAAAGCATGCTGAGCACCGTCCATTGTCCCCATGCAACTTTACACAATGCGAATGTTTCCAATGTTATAATTTCACCCACCTAAAGAAAATTTCTTTCATAATAGTGTCTTCATCTTCATTATTATTTTAATCCGTTCGAAAGCCCGCATCTATTCTTAACATAAAACGTTAAACTACTAGTGCAAACCGTGCAAACTTTCCTTACTAAGTAGATCATCACTGCTACCGAGGTTTTGCGTTCAAAATCCTACAAAAAAGGAGCATTTCTAAGAAGTAGCTAGAGTGTAACGAGAGTATACTTTATTTATGACAGTGAGTGACAAACTTTGTGAGCATTGTTTACCAAATAACTTGAAGAATATCTCTGCGGACACTTATGCTGTAATGGAGAAGTCTAAATTCAAGATCAGTGCGTCTAAAATGAATATACTTATAATGCGGCGTTCCATGTTAATGTATTGAGCGGGGGGCGAGGAATGATTCAAAAGTTCAAAAGATGTGGAAGGTTTAGGAGTAGCATGGCCAACTGTTAAAGCTTTTCCGCAGTCTAGTAGTCTGAGGTGTACCGGGTTGTGAGCCAGCTGTCAGTCGTGTGTCACTGTAAAGAATTGCTTCCTCCGAAGCCGCGCTGAAACAATTCGGAAATGAAGTTGGGCAGATCTGCCCTAGATCACAGATCACCATTATTAGGGACAGTCAATAATTTCAAGGGGGCTGTTAATATCAGTTTCAGAAATTGAGTTAGAACTTTGAAGCTAGCGGCAATCAATTACCAAATATATCAAAAATAAATTGTATTTAAATAGTTTTATGCACAGGACTAAATACTGAACACACATTCTTACCGACAAATTACGTAATTATCTGTTAAAATATAATTTCGATCTCACAGGAAATTTTGACATGGAATGCCATTTCTCAAGACAGAGAAAATAGGGTCATAACAAACCAATTTGAAATCCCTGTCTTTGAATTGCGGCCTCGAGTTAAATCTCACCTCAACTCTCCTAAAAACAGTGTAAAGAAGTTCGATGCGGCTCATACCTCCACTCTGTTCAGAAGGTACATGAACTATGATGACTTATTGCAGCCGCGTTGATTCAGCAAGTCACTCACAGTCAGTGCCTAATCTTGGCTTCGCTGTTTCGATAAGATGTTTCAATGGCGCTGGCTAATTCTAAAGTTGGCAACTCCGAATTGAGGGAGTGTCCACGAGGTCAGCGCTGACCAAGCGCAAAGGATCGACCTGCGGCCGGTGGCCACTCCGCTCGGCCCCGCTCTGCTCCGCTCCGGGCGAGCGCCAGAGTAACTGGAATGACGGGGGCTTCAGGAGTGCTGGTGGTGGCGGCGGGGCAGGGGTGGAACTGGCAGCGGCAGCAGGGGTTGGGTTGGTGGGGGCGACTGCGCGGCAGAGGCAACCGGTCGGTGGGGGGTGGCGAAAGTGGTGGGAGCATCGAGAGCCAAGAGCATGGCGGGGCTGGGGGCGCCGGGGGCTGGGGCGGACGGGTGTGCGGGAGCGGTTGGGTGTAGAGAGAGGCGGCGGGGACGGCGAGCTGCAGCAGCCAGCGGGGGCGAGGGCGCAGGGCGCGGGGAGGCTGGGCGGCGGGCGCGGGCGGCGTAAGGCGCGGGAGGCGGGTCGGCGCGCAGCGGCGTGGAAACGGGCGGCTTGAAGGGACGGCAGGAGCGGGCGCGCTAGAGCGCTCCGGGTGGGGGACGAGGGCGGGGCAAGGCGAGGGCGTGGCAGGTGTGGGGCGGGCAAGCGAGGGCGGGCAGGTAATCCCGGGATCGGCTTGGGCCGTCGCTTGGGTCCGCTGAATCGCGCTATTGGCTGGCCTGCCTTTGGAGCGGTCGTGGAAATGCCGCGCACATCAAAGAGCTTCCTCGAATTAGGGGAGGCGCCAGGCGAAACTGAGTGTGCTATCAAGTTGCCTTCGACGCCTTCAAACCCTGCTATTGCGACGCGCTGCGCCGGAGTGTTTGCTTGATGTGTAACGCTGAATTTCGATCTTGTCCTTGTTCGAGAAGTCTTTCGTGTACATTGCTTCAAAACTCCACCGCGATTTCTATTTGTAGAGAAAATTCATCAGTTAGATGATTAGGTTTTTGATTAAAAACTTCGCCTAATACTCTCCGAGTAATTTTATTATTTATGAAGTTTATTAAATATGATTATTGTAATAATAATAATAATAATAATAATAATAATAAAGTATTTCATAATATTATTATTCAAACGTTAAAACTATAGTGAAAACTATAGCTTCCTTTTCCCTAGTTTGTCCATTACTGGAATACGTGTGGTTTGTTGGGAACCTTATAAAAATTTACAAAAGGAAAATTTGAATAGAATACAGTAAAGAGCGTGTAAACTTACATACCGAAGCAAAAGGAAGAAAGTAGAATGGGAGTCACTAGAAATCAGGATGGTTAAGGCAAGACTGTGCCACAGCGTAAGCCGTATAACATAGCGTATGAAAATTATCTAACTTTGTAGGATATCTACATTTGACTCAGGAGACCCACGTACTTTAGTAGAGGGGATCACAAACACAAAATTCAGTTAAGTCTACAGAGGACAATTGTTGGAAAATTTTCGTTTACAAATAGAATAATAACAAACTGGAATAAACTGGAATCTTTCCTCAAAGATTTAAAAGTAAACCAATGATATTAGTAGACTTTATTAATTAGTAAGTTAGGCTTATTAAGTTATTTCATTATTGTGATTATTAATATTGTTATTATTACTATTAAATTCATTGCTTTACTAAATACACAATACCAATACATATATAATAATATTCAATGTAGTGTTTGTATTGAAGTGTGGAGACGTTATGAAGTGTAGTGCAATAGAGAAGTAGAAAGAGAAGGGAAATGCAAGTTTTATGAAGTGAAATGAAGTGGACTCCAGTGTTGTTAAAAAGTCGTGAATTATTAGTTATACACATCTGTATAGAATAGCCATAAAACGTAGTTAATACTATTTTTATTATTATTATTACTGTTATTATTATTATTATTATTAAAGTTATATTATATTAATATTCCCAATTGTAATGTTTGTAAATTGTAATGTTCTGTCACCGAGTTGCATTAACCTACTTGCACTAATATCTATCTATCTATTGATCTATCTATCTATCTATCTATCTACCTATCTGTCTATCAATCTATCTGTAGATGTAGGTATGCACATTTAAATGATATTTTTAAAACATTTTTCCCGCAAAAACTATTCACTCTCACAAATTTCAAATAAATTTTCCTTTGCAAGTAAGGTAGGAATCGCGGAAGTGAAACGCAAGGGTTGATTTATAGCTGCAGCAAGACAGACAGTTCTGGAAATTTGCCTGGAAGAGATAAAATGCTAATGGGCAGAGCGCCAGGGAACTTTATTCTCTCTCACCTGAGCCAGCGACCGCTTCGGTAAAAAACGCAATCAATTAGTTTCCCAATCGTTTAGAACTGAATATTCATTGTACCGTTTGTCTCTGTTGCCCATTATTTTCATGGGCGGTGCATGTTGAAAATGAACATTAACACCTACTAAAGTAAACCAGGAGATTATCAGCAAATTTGCATTCAAATATTTTCTGCGCAGAAAGTATTATTATTTAGTATGCAACCTATTCAAGGTTAAATTTGTAATTCAATTGCTCAACGCATTCAATGGAAAGACTGAAATATAATATGAAAAAATAATATTGTTTTATTTCTCACTACGTATCTGGAAAAATTATTTTTGTGGATATTTTAAGGAAACAAATAGCACAGTGGTAGCCAGATCCGTCTAATCAAGAATGAATTGCCTAATTGGAATATAACTTGAATGAAAAATCCACAATCATAAAAAAGTAGTGGATGGGCAAATAAAATATTCGTGGTATGCCAACTAGACTACTGCCTACAAGCCCGTAAAATTTCTCTTATACGATAGACTCTGAAATGTTTTCGAACAAATTGAAAAAAATAATAAATGTAACAAAATAACTTTCAGACAAATTCTACTTTATATGTACATTGAATACTAAAATACGCATTGTGTAATATAACAGAATTGTCCTTTCGTTGACGCCATTTTCTACTTCTTATCCATTCACACATGTTCTTCGAACTCCTACGGAACTCTGTTAATGAAGCTCCAATTGAGCACCACTTGTCGACGTGGCGTAAAGACGTTTGGCGTCGAGGAACCCCAATTACGCGCTAAGACGACGACAAGAGCAGGGTAGGGAACAGCGAGCTACGTGCCTTTCCAACCTCACAATCACCACACCGCCTCCGCCGCAGCCTCCAGTGCTGTTCTCGCAACCACCATCACTCGCACTGCCGCGCCGCCGCGTCCTCACCAGCGCTTCCTCCGCTGCCACCGCCTCCTCTGTCGTCGTCGCCTCCTTCACTATCACCATCCCTTCTACCATTACCAATTCAACCGTCACCACTTCCACCATCACCACTTCCACCATCACCACTTCCACCATCACCACTTCCACCATCACCACTCCCACCATCACCACTCTCACTATCACCACTCTCACCATCACCACTCCCACAATCACCACACCCACAATCACCACTCCCACCATCACCACTTCTACCATCACCACTCCCACCATCACCAATCCCACCATCACCACTCCCACCATCACCACTTCTACCATCACCATAATCACCACTTCCATCATCACCACTTTTACCATTAGTAATTTAACCATCATCATTTCTACCATCAAAATTTCTATCAATACCACCTGCACCACAACCGTCGCAACTGCCATCACCAACATTTCCATCGCTGCCGCCTCTGTCGCAGTCACTGTGGCCGTCACCACACCGTCTGCACCAACCCCACCACGGCCACCACCGTCCCCTGCTCCGCATCCCATCCAGCACTCGACACGAACAAACGGCGCAAAGGGTTCATTAAGGATATGTGGCGAGCCCGGAAACAATCTGCATTGTGCGACGCGCCGTACTTGGATAAAGTTCATTTCTCTCGTAACTTCAATTCCGGCTAAGTAATAGGGCGAGATTAATCTGTTTGCCCCTCCCGCAGCGCCGCGCTGGCCCGGGAAGGAGGCGGCGGCGCTGGAGGAGGCCCCACCCCGCACAGGGCGAGGCGAGGCGCCTTATCGAGTTACGCGGCGGAGGAGACGGAGGAGGCGGAGAAAGGACGAGGTGGCGAAGGAGACCGGAAAGCAAGGGTGGGCGGTGCGTGTACGAACAATCGCATACGAGCAATGTGATCGATGCAAACATTGAGACAACTGAGTCAAAAAGTGTGTAAGGAAGCAGAAAATGTTGACAAAGGGGAAGTGATGATATTTGGAGAAAATGTTTCGGCTGTTAGAAAGGGGAAGACTCAGGGACGATGGAACAAATGCAAAGGAGAGGCGAAGGATTCAGAGGTTTTACATTGAAACGCATCAAATGCGATAATGTCTCTGAACTTGCAAAGACAATGACGAGAACAGAAGACCAGGCAACCGAGAAAGACTGAGAACAAATGAAGCACGAGGAATTAGGAATGTGTAAAAACTCGTGTGGCTACGCAGCTTGAGCCAGTTCGACGTTGGGGCGGGCGGCGAAGGAGGCTGCGAAGCGAGGCAGGGGCTGAGGACGGAGGCTTCTCGGAACGAGGTGGCGCAGGGGAGCGCGCCCTCCCTGAGAAAGGCTGCGAACAGCACGCTCGACAAGTGAACAGCGGGAAAGAACAAGAGTGCGTCGGCTTCGCAGTGCCTGTATAAAGTGTAGCAAAGTTCTCTTTACGTTGGTCGGAGGATCTGAAGTTGAGCGGAAGACTTGGTTGGATGGGACAATTACATGCGAAGTCGAAATCACCAGGGAATTTTTTTTTATTTCTAACATGATTTAAAATAGCATATTAAATTACTATAAATTAATTCTATTTTCGAATATTCAATCAATTATTAATCACTTATGTAATTGAATATAAAATGTTTATTATCAATTCAATTAAACCAAACTACGATTCATATATGTAGAAATGTAATAAATGTATAAGTGGAAGAAAAATAGCTCAATTTATTGCCTCAAAGTGAGGGATTAGAATTCCCATTTCTGGTATTATAACAAATCCATTTATATTTGAACTTTTGAATTGAGAATAAATTAAAATTTTCAATCCAGAAGATTTTGACTTTGCGTTTCTTTATTTACGAGTGCACTAATTTATTTAACAATAGTTTCTTCGTTTAGTATAGGAACAACGGTTATTGTGCGTCAGTGAGTGTGATATGCAAAATCTAAGGAGAAGTTTTACTACAAGAAACTACAGAAAGTTGTTTCAATAATTTACTTCACATTATTCCTACTTACATCAAAAAATTAAACAATTAAAAAGCATAACACAAATGTAAATAAAAAAGGTTTTGCTATTGAAACATGTTCCTGACAAAAATAATTATATTATTCTGCCAAAGTAAAAATGATGATTATGTAAGGTAGACTTAAATAGTGAAAATAAACATGAAATAAAATAATAATTAATATAAAAATCATAATAATTCAATTCTAGGTTGTTTAATAGAAAACATTATTCAGTCCTGTGAAAACGTCTTTTAGTTTTAACTCTTTAATACATCACGCGTAAACTCTAATGAACTTGTGGCTAATTAAAAAATCTTGGGTATACTAGTTGGTCAGATGGTCAGATTGACTTAACATACATTGAAGATTTTTTTGAAAAATACCATAACTACGTTCGAAAAGTCAAAGAAATATATTATTAAAAATATTTTAGTGTCTGTTTTAATAATATCATAAAACTATTACAATCACCCTTCACATCTTACAAAATCTGCCCATATTTATCCGTATCAATGTCAGCATAAGAGATCTTTAATTTGGAAAATGGTAGGACTATTTGCTAGCAATCTGATTTTTTCACACGCTTAACTTCACTTCCAATCCCTCCATAGTTTCCTATACATTAGATTTTAAGTGATCACTTCCTTGACATTATATATGTAATCTACGCAGATAAACCATAAAATCTGTCAAAATGCCCAGGTCATAAATCCACTTCTCTTTGATCTAAGAAAAATGTTTACCCTTGTCATCGTGTCGCTGTCAATACTAAAAGAGAACTGGCAACGCTTTCAGGATTTGGAGGGGAAAGGAGAGAAGAGTTGGGGAAGTTGCCTGGAAAAGCGCCGAGGTTCCCAGGAGGTCGTGTGGGAGCAGTTTGACATGCCTGCCCTAATATAAGCAAGTCTTTTGTTGAGTACATTATTTGCCTTTATTGTTATAATAAATTATCAATAAACTTTCCTGTCGACCGATAAATTAACTTCAGTGTTTAGATGAACACAATGTTCCAATTTTTTTACTGGTGGGCTTCCTCTCAGGTTGAAGTTGGTGACTGCAGCGATTCCTTCATCAGGAGTCAAAAGTTGTAAACTCAGATATATTGGGGATTTCTCGTTGCAGTTGTCACTCGGTTGTTCCATCTACTGCAGGCATATCAAGGTCGCGGGCACTGCGTCCAGAGAAATTGGTGCGATGTTTAAAAGTATGGGTTGTACAAATGCATATTTAAGGAAAATAAATGATCCATTAAAATGAAATAATACATCAGTCGTATTTCAAATTCTCAACTGACAGTAATTTTTTTTCACAAGTATCTTGATTTTGTAATCCCTTCTACTTAAAAGTGGTATAAAAGCATGAACTTTCTACGTTCAGGTTAGAAGGTTTAACAGAGAAATATTATTTTCCATTAAAAGCGCTGTTCGTCCCTAAGCGAGAATTGTTAAAATATATAGGCTTGATAATTTATTTTACATTACTGTTAAGTACAATAAATAACAGAACGATTTAATAACACAACACGAAACGAAAACGAGGAAATAATTCGCCATTCAAACATATTCCTTCCACTTAGTAAATATGTTTATGTAAGGAAGAATTTAGTAAGAAAATAAACATCAAATAGTAATAAGTAGTTAAGAATATAAACATAATACAATTTCTGGTTGCTTGTTAGAAAAAAAATGTGGCAAAAATATTTTCGTATGAATCTACTATTCACCGACTCGCGCCGCTTCACCTTGCGCATGTACCCCTCTTTCTGGATTTGAAGGGGAAGTGAGTGCGGAGGCAGGGGAAGTTGCCCGTGCCATAAGAGCGCCAGGCTCCCCAGGCGGGCAAGTAGCTCGTGCGGGCGCAATTCAACGTGCACGTTCTTCTGTTTAAAAATCTAGGGATGGAGTACTTCTCTCTCAATCCCATCATATATTGCGTAGTATCCCATCAACGACAATCGTTTAACATTCAACCTATACGCAGCATATTTTGAAAATGGTCACATTTGAACACACCTTATCCCTTACGTATCTATTGACGCATCACAACTTGTTTTAAGATAGGATGATGGGCTGCAACGCACGTTCACTGGTCCCGATTTGGTTTGCTCCAAATTAGGAATTCAAATATATGATTCACGCGGTGTCTTTCAACGACCTTGACTACACAATGAAGATAAATGAAAGAGATACCAGAAAACTTGCACTTGTGTTTACACACATCTGTTGGATATTTATCAGGTAATTTCACTGCAATCTATAAGCCACTACCGGTGATATCATCGTTATCGCACATCTTCAAGAATGGCTTCTTCATCCCAGAAAGTTTCAGTCGTCTGACTAAGATTCTATTACATAGATCAGGGCCACAATGAATTGTACACAAATGCACAACATAATAGAATTTATGTTTTTGTAATCATAGGAAACTGGATATTTATAATTTCTATTGCAAAATAAGTTCGTGATACAGAATAAGGCAACATTATGAGAATGGCAAAACACAAAGCTAATGGCCCACACTGAAGCTAATGACGTGAATAGGAATCGCCTGGACGTGCTGTTGTTGATACGGATAAATATGGCCAGATTTTGTAAGATATGCTGGCTGATTGTAATAATTTTCTGTCCTTATTAAAAAAGATATTTAAATATTTGTAATGATTTATTTCTTTGACGTTTCAACCCTAGTGATGTGAATAGGGATTCTAGGTATCGCCTGGATGTCACTGCCTCCACCTAGAGCCTCAGGTCTTGCGACCGACTGCCACACCGTCCCCCCTTGGGGTATACCGCGCACAGTCAAGGGCCCGTTTATTAAGGTACTGCACCGGCATTCACCTAGTAGATCGGAGAAACCTTGCAAAACCACCGGTCAGCCGTTAAAATTCTCCTCCAGGCAGCGACCGAATGCGACGTAGCTGTAGAACTAGAATTGAACATTCGCCACTATCAGGATTTAACCCGAAGACCTCTCTGTCGGAGACGCTGCAGTGGCAACGATTATTGCCACTGAGCCATCTCATCCGGGCACATCGTATTGGTTCACCCTCACCCTCGTCTTCCCCCTTCATTCTGCCCAACTCAGCTCACCAGAAGACAAACCGGGGCCTAGCAACTCTCCATCAAAACAGGGGACAAAGCTCGAGGGTGCTACTCTAGGAGCCGCTAGTGTTGCCGGCTACAGCTGCAAGATAGACTCACCAACTTACGTACATAAAAATTGGCTAATTTGTGAGGAATAGGAAAAGTGTATTTTAAATGTTCAATTATTCATAATATACACATATAAGATATTATTCATAATATACACATATACCCCTGAAGAGAGCGCGAACATTGGCGCTATCTTTTGAAACCTTATGGACCAGCCTGCCACCCGCGAACTTACGCAGCAGCCACGCACGTTTTACGCGTCGTTGGCAGTAGTTTGTGTTTTAGTTCCTGTAAGAAGGTGCTGCAGCAGAGCGCGCCACCGTAACGGTTTCCACCACGTTATATGGGAGTTATAAGGTCCTGAGACGGACCCTGTGCCTCGAGGGTCACACAACGGGCGCAGTCTCAAGTTATCGGGGGCCGCTCGGCGCGGGGCATAGTTGCGGGCGGCGCGCCCGGCACGCCGTCTCAGCCGCGGCCCCCAGTAATTAACCAGACCACCACGCGACCGGGGCGCCGGCACGCGGACCGCAGCCCCTGGGCGGAGGAGCGGCCAGCGCGAGCACAGGGGCCGAAGCGGCGGGACAGGCGCGGCGCGGGCAAACGCGAACGAGGCGGACATTGAGGCGGTGGGAACGGGCGGCTGGGGAGGAACGAGAGAGAAGGAGAAAATTGCATTTGGACAAAGGAAAGCACTGATTGGAATGGAGAATGCGATCGAAAGAAGCAACAAATAAGAGAAGAAACGAAATAAGATTGGTGAAAGAAAATACTTAAGTGGGAAGTAGAGTGAGAAGATAGGAACAGGGGAAGAGAAATGGGAGGAGAATAAAAGTAATGAAAGAAACGTAGTATAACATGCATAAGAAGGATGGAATCAGAAGAAATGAGAATCAGACACAAGTGGTTTTCTAGAATAGTTCAGACTTTCTCGTACTAGCCGGTTGATCTCTTCAGTTTAGGTTATTTTTTTCAGTTTTTCACCGCTATCTTCTCAGATGCCATCTATTGACGCCTGAAGGTCATTTGTTCAATTTTTTGGTCCCCTAATGGTAAAAAAGAAATGTGATTTTAACTGTATAGAAGAGCAAAATTAGCACTGAATGCAAATTTTCGTTGAAAAATTGGTTTTTGAGAAAGCGGTCCAGCGGTTTTTGAGAAAAAGTCATTTCAGCTTGTCCGAAAATGCTCATTTTCAAGCTCGTTTTTACCCAAAGCTTTGGAGTTTACGAAAAAATAAATAAGACATTATTGAAGCAAATGTACGAACAAATACAGTAATATGTGCCGATAATGTTAATACCCGTAATGTAAATAAAAGAAATGCCCGCAATGTAAATACTAACGTCGACGTGAGGGAGATACTAAACAATATTACTTTCTGTATTTTTTTTAATAAAGAAGGCAGCAAAATAACGTTTATATCATCATAAAAGGTGGATTTAGCACTACCCGTAAGCTACCGTTGCAACATTTAGAGCTAGTTTGAAATTTGCAAGTTTGAATTTTTTCTGCTTCTTACTGTAATTGCAATATTGAAGATAGAGATGTTTTCTTGAAATTAAATTTGTTCTCGACAATCAGTTCTTTAAATATTTTCATGTAGTTAAAAAATAATAAGTATTAATAAAGAAATTATTCCGAAATTTTGAGTGAAATATGTGCAATATTAAAAACATGGTTTTTCAAAAACATTTTTGTTTTAAACACTAGGAATAGCACTAAAAGCACTTGATGAGATATAAACGTAATTTTAGTGTAATCTCTAATTTTTTTCCAAAATTACGCAATTGTAAGTTTTTTATAAATCTCTCTCAAGCCGTTAATATTTACACAAGCGGCAATTTGTATACTTTAGAGCATTTGTGAGTTCAAGGGCTGTAAACAATATGTCAATTTTTTCGAGAACTCAATTTTTTTCTGTGAAACTTTCCAACGTCATTTTCTGGAAAACTGCCCCACATTGTTTCGTTAAGTCTTTTCTAATAATTGTTACAGTTCAAACTTCTTTCCACTACAAAATTGAAGATCGAGATTCTTTTCTTTGTAAAGTCTGTTCTTAAGACATATCTTAAAATAAGGTCATCTACAATTTTTCGGAACGATTAGTAGTTTAGGCAATTCTGCAAGTTTTTAAACAATTATTTTCTTAAAAATGACAAAAATTTTTCTTCAGATTTTTATCATATCTATCAAAAGACGGTAAAAACATCATGCTTGTCTCATTTCTGATGAACTCTGTATTTTCAAAAATTGCAAAACGTTAACATTTCTAAACTACGAAGTTGAAGATATGATTTTCTTTGAGGAAAAAATCTTTATCTACAAAAGCAACTGTTTGAAAATGTCATGTACAATATTTTGAAAAAGAAAGTATTTTTGGGCAATGTGTTATAGAAATTAATGCAATTTATAAAAAACACATTTTCTCAGAAATCGCTCTAAATATTATTAAACTTTTTTGACGGATAGAACAAGCAACGCTAAACATAATGACACTAGTCTAATTTTCGTTTAACTATCTAAATTTTTGAAAATTGTAAATTTAGAAATGATGATAGGAAGTATACGCTCTTTTAGCATCATTAGTTTAATATAATATTACAAAAGATAGTATGTGTTTACTTACTGGTAATTGTGATTTTCATTCACAATTAAAAAAAAATTGGATGCTCAATTTGGTAGGAACATTGTATCGTTTTATATGGTCCAATCACACGCAAGGATACAGTACGGTACTATTATAATAGATCAGGGCAATACCGGAGTCTTGAGGTAAACCTGTTATTGTGCAAGGACATACTTGATTGCCCGCTGACATCCCCATTACCTTGGGGGTGTTTGATATGCAAATGACATTCTCAAGGTGATCCCAAGCTGCCAGGACCACGCGGAGGCCGAGGCCATCCTAGGATTAGTACTCCTCCAACACGCTCACAAACAACTATTATTCTCCTTAACTAGGCTGTCACTTTATTCGGGGACAATATTTCAGTAATGAATTTGTTTTACGTATTAGTGTAATATCAAAAATAGTAATTCAAATGTTTCACGCAATTTTCAGGTGTCATTTAATATGCGCATTGACTCTCATCAGTAATACGAGTACGTAATGCTGATAAAGCTATTGAGACAATCGTAAAACTTCACTGTTAACTGTTTATGACTCGTTCTCCAATGCAAACCATGAAACTGTGAAAAATTCAAAAACGTTAAGTTTGGGGTGATATCACATATTTTATTTCGCCCTAAACCCAAACAATTTGCAAACACGGGAACACAGATTATGGGCATAATTCTGGAGAATATTGTCCTCCAAACCCATTGGTTTAATTGCGACGCAACTGTTATGGCCGATGAAATGGGAAAATCTTTTATTAAAATATTTTCCTCGTGCGGTCTGTTTCGTATATGTGGCCGTGTCGGATAACTGCGAACCTTCATTCTGCGAACAATTGAGGGCTTACGTCCTGAAGTAATCCACTTAAATTCTTGCGGATGCGTGCGCAAATCGAGGCGAAGTTAGATTTAATTATTATTGATAGTCGTTTGTTTGTTATGAGTTTGCGTGAAACCTAGAATGGAGCAATGGTGCGAGGTGAACTTCGAAATTTACCTAAGCGTTTGCTGCAATCTGTTGGAGCACAAGGCAATTAGAAAACACGTGGGTAATTCAGAGAGAGAGAGAGAGAGAGAGAGATTTTTTTCAACGTTACGCTCTGTGATACTTTCATCAATGGTTCTGTTGTAACTAGCGAGAAGATAATGAATAAACGACAATATGTATTGAATACTCTTTTTAACATTTCCAAGAAATTAACTATACCATTATTACCTTGGTTCATGACATTTAATCTCAAATATGCATTTTTCTGTACTGAAAGAATGGTACTAGAGGTAATGAATACAAATGATGAAACTGTACTATCTGAACTACTTGATTTTAAGAAAGACATGATGGTTTCGGGTATAAATGTGAATTATTTCCCATAATACTCAGTACTCTTTAATGGAAACTTAAATTCGACTATCGCTATTCAGATCATATCCTTCCCACCATAACTTTTGGATGACTAACTTGAGGAGGCATAGCTCTACACATTATAAACCACACACCACAAAATACAGGAAACAAGAGCAAAATTAGAAAGCAATTTTATAACAATCTGCATAAATACTTCATTTAACATTGCAAAATATGCTGTCTATCGTCGTACAAAATCAAGATTTCATACAGATTAATTGATGCTACGAGTGGCAATGTGGAATTATTCACTTTGGGAGAAGTGAGTGAAAAATAGGTTTGAATATTTCATGAGACTCGTTTTAAATGTAATTATTTTATTTGAGGATTTTGCAAACTTAAGTCACTGTGGTATATCAGAAGGTGACTCAAGGGCCAAAACAGAACACATAATAACTAAAATGTGGGTAATCCACATTGTTATTTTAGGATTTTGATGTTCAATGTGGGTTAGTTCTGTTTATTCTTTGAGGATTTTGGTTTCATTTTGTTGCAATAAGGGAGAAGTGGGATAAAAATGCAATAAACACTAGATATTCATTGCATTTTTTATCAAAAGTTGTGAACGTTATAATTGAGTACAGTTAAATCACATTTCACTCTAAAAATATTTTTTAAACAACTTCCTCCGCCAGAAAGTCATCGGTTAGTAGCTCACCAAAGTGACTTTTCTCACTTTTATTGTCTCCCGTATATTGTCTCTCCCAAATATTGTGGCACCGTATATTGTCTCCCGTATCGAATATTGTTGTAAAAATCATGACATACTGAGGAACAAAGGCCAATAGTTGAATAAGATTCACTGCTTCACTGCCAGTGGGATTCAAAAGTGCAGAGCATTTTCTGCTGCGAAGGATTTTCTTTTACTAACTATCTACTAATATCGTGTCTAAAATTAACCATTTCATCTAATAGATGATTCACATTGAATTTTATTAGGAGATACTTTCCTGAATCGCATCCATTGGATTTTCAACGACTCTACCTTAATTTTCTATTCAGACTGTTTCCTGTTTATAATGTTTTGTCCAAGTACCTTGGTAGAAAGAAAGTTGGTTTGGGTCCTTTAAATCACTGTGAACTGGAGTAGTTCATATAAGCTATTACTATTTCCTCTTTTCCAAATGTTGAATAAATATTCACAAACTGCACACCAAAACGGCACAATCGAGACCCTGCTTTCGACGGCAAATATTATGTCGCGTAACTCTCGTTTCCAGCAAAATGGACTAACCTCAGGTTTGTACACTTTGATTCCAAGCGAATGCGGCAAAAGCGAGACGGCAAAAGCAGTATTGTGGTGCCGTATATAGCCATCAATTGTAAAAGTTTGTTTAGTCTCTAGGTCTATCTTTGAAGATTACACGATTACAAGATTACCGAAAAAAAATGTTAGTAGAAATTTTGTGAGTTAGTCCACTCTACCTGCCCTCAATTCAAATCCTCTTAAACCATAATACCGTCCGCTACTTAACAATAATTTCCTTTCTTCAATCTAAAATAAATTGAATTTAATTAAAGTCAATTTAGAATCGCAAACCACTGCTTTCTTACAGATGCCTTTTGTAATAAAATCACTGATTCTCATATAAAATAAAATCCTTGACAGACGTATTGAACAAGAAGAAATACATTTTAAAAATAATTTAATATTATATTTTACTTTACTTTGGTAATGAAAATAAACAAAACCATCTAATACCTTCTGCATTTGAATCTGACATCAGCGCTAAAGCGATACATTTTGTGCTAAAGCACTGAAACTTTATAACACTGAATTGAAAATTTTCTGGGTCACGTAACTCAGCCGATGACAACGAAATTCTTGCTTCATCACAATCAGATCTCTCTTCTCAAAGTCGTAAAGCTTCACCCTCCGAAAATATTGCACAAAGAGCCAGACGCTTGATTTAGATGAAATCGTAAATCAGGATTTGTAGATTAACGCAGCATAAATTAAGATTATCATCGTTTCAACGCCAAATATTTTATGGGTGTTTATAACGACTGGATTAAATTGAGCCTGAGGAAAGGGTTCTGCATTTGCGATGGGTCTAATGAGATGAGAAGCAGAAGGAGAGTTTCGAAGGACCACTCAAAGGGTAATTTGTCATAATTACGGTTCCATTTAAAGAAGTCAATTAGCATACCCAGCGCTGATTCTTAAGAGTAGATATTGACAGCAGTGTTAAGGTGTGAAGACCATTTGTTTGTAAACAGTCTGTCCTAATTCTGGTTTTGAAACCATTCATAATAAATTGACACTATTTCAGTGCTTGCTTTGCTAGTATACTTAACTGAAAAAACAGAGACAATTGACTATCCTCGTACACGTGAAAAAAAGTACGCCAATTGTCACCAATGAAGAATTTTCCACATCTGTAATTCTTGAAATATCAAAGATTTCAACGAAACCTGCACCATTCTTGAAAGCATTCTTTAGACTATCAAAAAACATAGTTAAATCAAACAACTTTATTTCTTTTTTGAGAAAATGTTGATGCTTTATTTAGGCTACCCTCAAAGGTTCAAATACCCCTTCCAAATAGCATGGCTTTGAGTTCGTTCAGATTTATCGGGAAGTATACATTTTTGAGATAATCATGTGAACAGTTTAGGCGCTAGCTTCCTCACTACAGACAGACGGATGGGCGTTTTAGTCATCAATAGCTGTTTCGGAATGAAGCACCCACAAAACATGGATTCTGAGTACACAATGTGTTACAGAAAGGAATACACTTCATCTAGGAATACCATTCATCCCGTTTTTGGTACCACAGATCGGCAATAAAAGTATTTCTGTCGAAATATTGTCAATTTCCGGCGTACGTTTACAAAGCTTTCCTCTTATTACGTAGTAAGGCGAGAAAGTAAGAACTACTTTTTCAGTATCACGGGATTATTGATTGATTAGTCATTCCTGAAACATCAAGGTAATCTAAGGTAATTTGTCCCGTAAGTGCAGTGTATGTTTTAGTCGCGGGAGGTGTCAGTGATATTTCCCCGCTGGGTGACGCGATTCGGCTCCGACTTGCCCGTCAGTATGTGGGTTTTCCCCAACGAGGTATATCCCATAAGCGGGGCTCCCGCCATGTGCGATAGTGTGAAACATGTAAGTGTATGTAAGTAATGAGTGAGGGTAGCAGAAGGAAGAGGAAGGAAAGGTAGCGCGTGGTCCGTGGCCCGTTTGTTAGGATACTACTCCGGCATTCGGCTGGTGTTAGTCGGCGAAACCACAAAGAACTACCGATGAGAGCAATTGGCCTTTAGGTTTCAGCGGCTGAATTCGACCTAACTACGTAGTTAGTGTGGGAAATATTGCAGCTGTCGTGACTAGAATCCTAGAACCTCCCGGTCATCCACTGCAGTGCCCACTGCAGTGCCCACTGCAGGGCACCAATTGATGCCCTGAGCCACCTAAGCCGGTGGATAATACTGAATCTCGAACTGGGTATTTCCGTTCAATTCTCGAAGTATTATTTTTCGCAGCATTACGATACGTTATTACTACGTATATTACTAGTTATTTATGTACTAACAATAACAAAGTAATAACACATTTTTTTATTAATATTTAAGGAGATTTTTATTTTAATTGAAATAAAATGTAGCTATCTTTCAATTGCTTATCCAGAATCTTAGTCATTCTAGAATATAAAATGTAGTCAATTGACTATGTAGAAAATAAAATAAATAGATCATTTAATCCGTAATTTATTTAATATAAAAATTATCATTACATCTTTGTAAAGGCATTTTTCGCCAAGCGTGTTTTCAACAGTAGTAGCTGGAACTACGTATAGTAGAGGGATATGCCTATAAACAGGTGCCGCGAAACCCACAATTGCATCAACATTCACAACGCCCCCCAACAATCCCCGGCTGCATCTCTACAGACTAATTGCGGATCCGTCTAGAATGCTACGCGTTCTGCACTGATGAGAATACCTTTCCC
>BOPP01000020.1:6533506-6556767 GCA_017312745.1 Gryllus bimaculatus
AAAGACTGTGTAATTGGATACCAGAGGGCCAAACCTAACATGTTCGTAACTCTTTTGTTCCTGAGCAAATTGAAGGACTTTGAATTTGATACCAATTAAATAATGACATAAGGCATAAACAAATGACAGAAATGTCAAATAATTGTATTAATAGAAAATTATTTGACATGATGTCGTTAATAGATAGCTGAACGTTGTGCCACATTATTATTTATTAGAAAACGTTTTAGTGGGTCGAATTATTTAATAGTTCGTAATTCAGAACTTTCAACTAAGATTTGGCCATGCATTTCTTGAAATGTTAAAGAGGGAGTCACTGTTTGAATTTAAACACTTCAGTTTTGACTGAAGCCATTTGATTTAAAATAGTTTTTTAAATTGTATGGAGAAAACAATGCCACTCATACACTATTTTTGAAAAATTTCAGATAATTTAGGTAGTCATTCGGTAGATTTACTTAAAAAATGAAACTATATTAAAATCACTTTCTCTCCCTCGTCAGTTATAGCCTATAAATGGCATACAAATGCGCGGGAAATCCGTGTGTTAATATTAAAATTGAGTTATTAGTTACTTCGTTTGACTTCTTAACATCGATGAGCGCACGTTTTGAGTTGAAAGAGTAGGTCTGCTAATAACATTTTCTTATTACGTGTTTCTTCCAGATCTGTGTGTTTTAGGTAAAATTTTAACATGGAGATTAATCCTTGAAACCGTGATGTAGGTTATTCGAAAAACGTTCGTTTTTATTGACGCATTCTCTTTTTTATAAAATGAAATGGATCGTATTTTACATTACATTCGCTGAAACGTCACATCATTTAGTTCACGCCCAAATATCCACATCACATTTTCGTGCATAGCTCGTACGCTATACATTGTGCATTAACACGCACGTACACTAACGCATACATACAAACACACACGCACACTCACAGAAACACGCACAGATACGCGCACACAAACACTCACACACGCACACATGCACACGTTAACACAATCACACATAAACAAGCATCTGCAGGAAAGCCCGCACACCCACCTACACAGACACACAGATACACACACAGATAACCACTCACTTCAGTTGCAAACGAAAACCGGGAGCAGGCAATCGTCTCGACGAAGGCCGTCACCCCCGAATCGCCGCGTCGGGTCGTCCCACTCCGCATTAGCTGCAAGCGGGCGAGGCCTCGGCCGCGATTTCCAACTCTATAAATCAATCGCGGAGCCTCCTCGCGTCGCGTCGCGTCGTGCGCGCGCGCGCGTTGCGCCCGCCCGCGCCGCCAGTTCCACACATATCTTCGTTCTCCAGCCCATTTGCCCCACTCATAACTCACGTCTCCCTCCGTGTGTTTTCGTCTCCGCGCTTGATCGATGTTTCCTCGCCGCCGCGGGCTACTGCGTTGCCCCGCGCCGCGCCGCGCCGCGCCGCACACTGGCTCGAAACGGCACCAAAAGCACGCCCAAAGGAAATGATGAGCCTGAGCGTATGTATGTATGCAAGTAGAATGAATGTTGGATAATATTTTGGAACATTAAGTTACATATAATAATATTTTATAATTTTCATAAATTATTTCACAATTAAGTAAATAACAATGTGAAATCAACGAAATATTATAGTTTTCTTGAAATTGTAAAAAAAATATGATAAACATGATATCACCTTCGGAAAAGACTGGGTTCTGCTGGAAAATAGAAAATCATTTATGTAACATCCGGACATATCTTACCAATAAAATATAGGTATAAAGAACAACGGGCCACATTTATTCAGTGTTGTTTTAATTTATTTCCAAAAAAAATATTATTAATGAAAATTGTGCTCAAATTCCTGCTTGTAAATCACAGAGCAAATATAACCACGGGCGCTTTAAGTGCTATAAATAAAATAAATAAATGTCTTTATTGATGGCAGGCTATTGGTCTTACTCTTTCAAAGTCAGGTCATTCAAAGAAAATACGCATTTAGGGGAAAGAGCACTTGTGTGAGTATATTTATTAATTTCAAGATTAGAAATTAATTAAACATTAATCAGATAGTGATTGCCTTTGAAGACTACGAGATTTTCTATTTCCGCTGCTATTTCAGACCACTGTGCGGCGTGACGCGGTAACCTGCGTACACATCCACTTGCTCCGATGGATGCATGCTTTTTGCTGCCGCCGCCGCAGCCGACGTCGTTGCTGCCGCCGCCGCCGCTGCTTCTGCTGTTCGCTTGGCTTTCCGCCCTATTGGGCGCGTTCAATACGATGTGTTTCTTCTTTGGCACGAGAGTGAGTGAGTTTCCTCTCTGCATCGCTGCTTCTTGCTGCTAATTTGCCGTGACTCGGCGTTTCATGCAAGAGTGCATCAGACATGTCGGCAGCGGCTTCCTCTCCGTAGCTGCATATGCTGATGTTCCTTGCGGATGGAGGGGATGCGGGACGAAATGAAGAGCTCACTGCGGAGAAGATCTCAATCACAGGCCGACACGGGCACGTTTTTTGAGGGTGGATCTAGCTTTGCTGCTGCAAGATGTTTCGATGAAATGCAATACATATTTTAACAGTACAATTCGTTTTGGAACAATGACAAGACAGTACTGATAAACAGTTTCAACGAATCTAAAAAACTTCATGAAAATTACAACCTTTTCTGTTTATCAATAGTCCTGTATGAGAAATTATTACTTTCTCGTATAAGTACGTACATTTTGTATAGGTTCGTAATATAAATAAAGTTAATTGTAATGCTGCGGAAAATATATTTCGAGATTTTAACGGAAATATACGTATTGGTGTCCAATGATACCGAAAAAACGTTTTCTTTCAAAATGTCCGTCCTCTGTCTGTGAACCACAATAGCGCCTAAAACATTCGTAGGAGTTTTTATACAAAATGAATATACCTCGGCCCATCTGACTCGACTCGAAGCTCCGCGACTTTGAAAATCAGAATACAGAAATATGATAGTTATGTCATTGGCTGTACTATGCTTATTTTTTTTCAAAAATTAAATAATTGTAATTTTTTACATCTCCCTCTCGACGTTAATAATCAGATTAACAGCAATTTATCTACTTTATGACATTTGTAAGAGTGTTTCAAATGATGTCTTATAAAGTTTCTTAAAAAGTCAAACGTTTTGAGGAAATGGTCTCAAAATTCCGGAGTTTTAGGAATACTGAAACCCAATTTTTTCGAAAATAGTTCCAATTTCTGTTCTTTAATTTTTTTGAGCAGATAGTGCAAAATGAACTTAATCACATGTTACAACGCCATTTTGATGTATTCTTTTGTTTTTCCAAAAATAACACTGAAATTAAATGTCTCAATTGCCATTTTGACGCACTTTTTTCAAAAATGTCAAAAATGTAGTTTAAAAAAATGTATTTCACACTGTTAATATTTACATTGTGTGAGTGATTACAATAGTTTCAAATAAATTTAAATGAAGTTTATCGAAATCTCTAAAGTTGTGCCGGTAAACGAGCTTTATAGTACGCTTTTTCAAAAACGCAATTTTTTTCGCAAACATATTTTTTTTCAAAATGGAATCCAAGTTTACTACAAACCTTTTCATTTAGGACGAAGATCTATTCTTTCACATCATTCTTAAAATCGTATTTGAGTTCTACCATTTGGTCACCGAAAAATTGAGAAAATGTGAAAAAATGTAGTTTGGACGGCGATATATGGCAGCTAGTAAGAGAGTAAGGCAAGTCGAAAAGCTAGCACACAAAAAAAATAGAACACTAACTATTGCGAGAAAGTCTTTGCCATTCTGTAGCACCACTAGTTTTTGTTATTATTATAATGGATATTAATAACTGGAAGTTAATTTATTATGAGCTTTTGGGTATGGCACGAAAAATCAATAGGAGAATAAAGTCTTAACATATCTGAAAATGTTTAATTTTCCCGAATTATTTCGGGCAAAATTAAATGAGTGAGATCATATTAATTGGAAGAAAATATTGTTGAAAGTAAGATTGAGAATATTATTGAGACGATGTACAACCATTTCCACTGTTATTAATAAGACACAAAATTGTTTGAGTGTTTCAAATCGAAAGATTTGCGAGCATTTTCAAATAAATAATTTAAAGAGGATTGTGATACTGTGTCATTTATTATATTTGAATCTTAGATAATTAGAATTTATATAGATTCCTATGCCGACTTTCTCACAATACTCTTTCTAAGTTTTTGCGGCTGTTATAGAACGTATTAATTAACAATAATTGTACTAGTATATATGTATTTTACAATTCTTCTTAGTCTCCAAAACTATATAAACGAACATTTTTAAACCATTGTGTAGTCAAAATTAGATAAGCGGTTCGTGTTTAAGGTAAGTTGCTGGCATGTCAAAGAATTGAAAAGCACACAAAGAAAATCTAATAAACGCACATTGGACAGAAATTGAATAAAAATCCTGTATTTCTTTTTTTTTTAAGAAAATAATATTTTCTTACAGAACGGATAACCCGTAATCAGTTTTAATCCACATTTCAGTATAGAAAATGTCGGAAGTTGCGTTTAACCGCCGCAGCAACACCCTCTTCCCCAACGAGCTCTCCGCCACGCGACGCACCCACGCACGCGAGTGGCCGCACGCCGGCAATCGTGCGTGCCGCGCCGCATACGTCAAGCCACGCAGTCTCGCGCGCCCTGCCTGCGGTTCCTAAACAACGGACGGAGATCTCGTAGAACGATCGTTCCGCCGCCCGCCGGTGTCCGCCTTGCCTGCACCGCCGCCTCTGTCATTGTCATCACCATCACCTTCGCCATCCCCATTTCCATTGCCATCACCATTACCATTGCCATCGCCATTACCATTGCCATCGCCATTACCATTGCCATCGCCGTCATCGCTATCCCCATTGCATATTGCCATTGATATTGCCATTAATATCGCCATCACCATCGCCATCGCCATTACCATCCCCATGCCCATCCCCATCCCCAATGCCATCACCATTCCCATTGCTATTGCCATCGCCATCACGTCAACCATAGTAAAATTATTTGTTGTCTGCCGCAACCGTGACACGTACAGGAAAGCTGTCACCGTTCCCGCTTTTCTGTCCTCCAGTGTCCGCATCCCCTCGCTAAATCCATTCTCTCCCATTTCTCCTCCTTTTCCTATTTACATTTCCCCGTTGTCTGCAGCCTGCCACTGCCACTACCGCCTCCATGGCCATTACCGCTATTACATCTACTATTCCTCCTACCACCTCCCACCCACGCCATTCTCAGTGCAACTCCGCACCCTGCACCCCTCCGTGCCTCTGGCCTTCGGTCTCAGGTCTACTGATACTGCTGCACTGCTCTGTTCAGTTGGTATTATTGCCGTCGCCTCCGGTTGCAGCAGCCCCTGCCGCCCCACTCTACACCCCATCCTTCCCTTTAACTCCATTTCCTTCATCTGCCCTCCATTCCTCGCCTGCCTCCTCTTCGTCCTCGCGACTGCTGATGTACTGATACTGCTACTGTCCCAGCAGTTGCTGTCGCTTGTCACTACCACTGCCGCAACCCAGTACTATCGCTCGCTCCTTCCCTCGTGTCCCTCTATTCCAATCCCTTGCATTTCCAATATTCGTGTCTGCCTTTTTATCTATGTATTGCTGATGTTCCTGCACCGCACTTTACTGCTGTCTAGACTCTCTTAGTTGCAACAGCTCGACGCCCGCACCTTAATCCACCAACTACTATCACCCCCTTATTCCTCCTTTTCTTTCCATTGCCTTCCGTCCTTCGCCTCTTTCTGCTTCACCCTCTGCTCAACTGAAACCGCTATACTATGTTCTGCCACTGTGGTAGATGACACTCGTCGCCGGTCCTTCAGTCGCCCACCATTCCTGTCTCTTGTGTTTCTCCATCACCACCTGCCCCTGCCCCGTTGTCCTGTCCGCCCTGTCCACCCCACCCACCCGCCTGTCCGCCCGCGAGGCCGGGGAGGCCGTGTCGGTTGCGGCCGCGCGACGATAAGTACTCCCGCGTCTAATTGGTTGGTTTACGTGATTACGTCATGTTGCCGATGACGTATGGGTCCGAGTGCGCGCGGCGCGGCGTATCGGCTGGCGGAGTCGTAATTGAATCAGCTTTTATTTATTTACACGGATAGCCCGGACAAGGCGCTGAGCGTGGAGGCGCGTGGAGGGTCGACTGGAGGCCACAAATTACGGCGGAGGGCGGCGCTGGGAGTTAGGATTACCGCTGCGGTTGGGTTCCTGGCGCTGCTCTTCTGGCTCATTCGGGAAAGGAGGCGAGCTATACGAATGTATAATGATGTCTTTAAAAAAACATTCGTACTTATGAAATATATTATTGCATTAATGATATAATTATTTTTTAAATATATATTTTTTTACAGATTTCAGCTCTAAGCTTACTCTTAAAAATTCACAGAAAAAAGTTAAAAGCACTTCACTATTGCAACCCAACTGTTCTATCACGCGATGGTGAATATAGGTACTAGATAAATAAACATTTTTTGTTTCATGGACGATTTACGTTTCTCCTAATGGCGTTTTCATTGAAATAAGACGTTACAGGGAAGTCTTATAAAAGAAGTTGGTCTATGTAAGATTATGAACTCAGTTCGAATATTTAAGACAAATTAAATATTGCACTTGTAAACATTTTGCAATAAAAGACACACTTCCTTAAGACACTAGATCGTATAAGGTGCAGGATAATATTTGTGTTGAACTCAACAGTTCGCCATTAGTACACATTTTTCTAAATAAAAAAAGATTACTTCGCATTCGATCCGGGAAGACATTGTTACCTCGGAGCGTCCACCGTTGCAACCTACTACTCACGTTGGGTCGAATGATAACAATACAATACATTTTTGATGAGACCTTAAAGTTACTCTTTAAGAAATGTTCGTTCATAACTAACTAAAATGCTCTCAAGCAATAAACAACGCAGAAATAATTCATTACAATAATGTTGAAAAAATGCACAAAAATGTAAACAACTTTTTTAAAAAAATCGGAAAGTTCATTGAACGTGAGGCAGGTTCCGTGCTCTAGTGGGCAGTCGGAACGCCACCCCAATTTCAGCCCAGAATCACCCCGCGCTAACGAGGGCTAGGAACACTTGAAATATATGCTGTCGCCACGGGCGCCTTAATATACGATTCCACGCTATTCAATATTTACATTGGTGTGGGCGCCGTGCGGGGGAGATCAGATGAATGGGGTGACATTTAAAACTTCATTGGAATAGAGATTCAGATGCATGACTTTACACAAGGCGCGAAGTGAAATTATTTTTTTAAATTGTCTCGCGTGCGTTCTCATAAAAGAAGAAATGGTTGCCATAAATTGAAGCGGAGGAATGTGGGCATTGATTTCAGAGGTAACGAGCAGGATTTCTTCTCGTATTTCAAAATTTATAATAAGTCCGGGAATTATTGATATGAGCGATTCAAACAAGGAAAGAATAGGTGTAACCGCAAAAATATTTCATTTAGAGAAATTTAATAAACACAATGAATGATGATATGATACGATCTTTTATTGCTACGAATGAAAAAATTGAATTTATTGGAGAATATTTTTTAAAATTATTGTGTCACTTCATTACTCTTAAAATACTCTCGTATTTCGGTATCTCAAAAGAGTTTCAGAAATTTAGGGACGAAGCAAAACTAAATTACTTCCATTGTTTTGAAATGTTATAAATAGGTTGCGAATTGAAATCGAACTTGAGCACATTAATTACGTGCATTATTTTAAACTTCGCCACGAAGTGTAATAAGTAAACTCACGCAGGAGTTACCAATACTTCTAAAAGAGTTATTTCTACTTTAAGATGTAGGGTAGAGAACTAGTAGTCTACAATTTATGTTTTGCCTGACACATATTTAAAAACTTTTCGGAAAAATTAATGTTATCTTTTAATTTTTTAAATATTTAAATTTTATGAAATATCATGAATGAACAGATTAACTGAGATAAGTATTTATGATGAAATGCTTAAGTGAATAGTTTCACTCAAGGCAATAATGTCTCTTAGTAATACATACGAGTATAAAGGCAAATATTAATTTTTTAAACTTATTTTAGTACAAAACAGAACTATTCCAGAATATAAGATTCTACGTACACATATACAGAACGCAAAAATGTATAAAAGCGATGGAGTATAACTGCTAAAAGTACGTATTACTGCGATGGTTTAAAGGAAGCCAGGTTAAACCTCATGAGAGCATCAATCATTACATCTGCATATCAATAAATAACACAATGCGTTTCACATACACAACCTTAAATAAATGCTCAAATTTGCCTCTGACCAATTTATTTTGAGACAACAAACTGATTTTACTCTTTGATTTCAGTTTCCGCCAACGCCCCGCCAGCCGCTGGTGACACATCGTGGTACATTTCCGCCAGTTAACAATCGAATTTTTATCTCAAACTGATTTATCTGATTTCCTGTGGACTCCGACACTCGTCCGTCCAGCGATTATTCTCCAAACGATATCTCCACAAATCGCAGATGTGTGCGTTACCTCCGACTCATATCGATATCCGCCCGTTCTTATCGCTCCGACGCCCACGAGCTCAAGGTATAGAAGCCGCACCAACTGGTGGCTCCTGTCAGAAGCTTGTTTGAACTCGCACGGGCGACTCGCGAACACCTATGCGGAGCGCTTGCACCTTTGCGGCTGCCTGGGAATTGTCTTCCTAAAAATGAATGTAAGT
This sequence comes from Gryllus bimaculatus, assembly GCA_017312745.1. Taxonomy (NCBI): domain Eukaryota; kingdom Metazoa; phylum Arthropoda; class Insecta; order Orthoptera; family Gryllidae; genus Gryllus; species Gryllus bimaculatus. The sequence continues at coordinate 6,542,219 of BOPP01000020.1, forward strand.
ACTATGAAGTCATACGTTTTGTACTTGTGAAATAAGACGGTTATCTTTGAAAAAGCGCTATAAATGAAATGGCACGTGTTTGTGTTCAGGTAGACAATATCAAAATATTATAAAGCTCTTGAGTTAAAAAAAATTATTCAGCATTTATAAAAATATTAAATATGGTTAACTGCAAGTGGATGATAATTTGTAATAATTGAATTTATGAAGCAAAGTCATAAAGAACATTCAATTTATTGTTTTATCAAATAATAATATGAATTATTATTGACCTCGCGTTTGTAAATCGTTACCTCTGGATACCCACTAAGTAAAACAACAATACGAAACAGCTCGCTAAAAAAACGGACATACTCATCAAGTTCATTAAGCAAGTTGATTAAATTATGCTTTTCATATTTACTAATATTTTATTTCGCAATGTTTTATCCAACTACTTTTGTCTACCTTCTAAATGCCCAAACGGCAAGTGGGTTTCCAGTTCTGTAAAAAAACATTGCGGTGATATGCATTGATTATATTTAAAATTATCCAATTTGTGGCATTGAGACCACACGAAATTTGTGACACTGTTCCTGAGTGAAATATTTCGTGTTTTCCATGAAGTGTTTTCGAAATACGTGTAGTTTCTCTAAAACATAGTACATATAATTTTTCAATATATTAGAATATCAAAGAACCTTTTATAAGACGTGCCTGAAATGTGCTTGATATCATTTGAAATTATGAGCTAGTGCCTAGAACAGGGTTTGCTTTTAACAAATTAATAGCCTTAAAGCAAAAGTTTAATTAGAATGATATTTGTGCCAATTTAGTTTATCAATACACTTTTTCCAACACACTATCACACATTTTCAAATCGTCTTGTAAACTTTATTTATTTTTTATTCCTTTACAAATCTGTATGTTATTTATATAAATGTAACAAATAATTTACATATCATAAAATTAAAATGTCTTCGGTCCCCTAAAGAACGATTTTATTATTCCTACATTACGACCTTCCAATATAATTGCTACACAAATCACAACTAAAACAATGGTAGAGATATCATTCTCAGATTGACAATTGTGACATGAGACATTTCAAAACACGAAAATACAATGTCAGCGGAAATCTCGTATGTCACTGTCTTACCTATAATTTACGCGAAGAAACGCCAAGAATTGCTCTGCTTACTTGACTTTTGTTCTTTGATCCTTCCAAAGCGCCTACGCCTTCAGTTTCAATGTCGTTCGACGGAGAGATTCTTTAAGTTGTTATCTCACATTTCGAGAGTTGTTCTTGAATTTCCAATAGTAAAGATTTGGGTATATTTCCATTACTTTCTTTCCATCACGAGTTATTTTTAGATGATTTTATTTCAGTAGCAAGGAATTCAAGTAGTAGTTAAATTTTCCAATCTACAAAGTCAAAACTCCGAAATATCAACATCTCTAAAACCCTGCAAATCTTTAAATTATAAGGTATGATATTAGCAAACTATGTGTTTGACATAGAACTCTTTAAAAAATGTTACGTAAAAATCATTAAATATATATGTTTCTAATGGAAACATATAACATACAATACTTAATTCTATATCATTTTTTGTAAAATCGAATCTTAGATCAATGTTTCGCAAATCCCTTGCGTCACAGAGAAATATTGTAAATTTTGATAATTTTCATTTTAGGTCGTTATTATATGCAGTTAAAATGATCTCTACAAAGAGATTTGTACTTCGTAAATGTTTTATTGTATACAAAGAGAATTACTTATCCATGATAAAGGGTAAAAACCAATTAAGAGTTTTTAAAATATTAGACACTAATATTTTGCTTCTGGCTAAACAACATTTCACCTTCATGACAAGAATATGTTTCGATCAACGCAGCTTTCATTATCATAAGCTTTTAGGGCACTGTTCTTAACAAAATCCATTCTGCTCAGGTTCTGCGAGTGCTCGCTGATCGGGGTCTCACCTTCCTTCCTTTGGTGACTGCTCTGTTGCTGGCCACGCAAGCCACTTCTGCACCTCTCACGCAGATTTCTCAGCGCCCTTCTGCCCGAGTGTGCCCCCCTTCGGGGCAACTGGACGCCTCGTTCCTTCGACCCTTCATCAACGACGAGCTCCTCGACCTCTCGAATTGTGGAGTCTACCGCGTGGACCCCGACGCCTTCCGAGGATTCCACAACCTCAAGAAGCTCGCGCTGGATGGGAATAATTTGCGTGAACTGCATCCGGACACTTTCGCCGACTGCACTGTTCTCTTTGAGCTCGATCTCTCGAGGAATGTGGAACTTTCTCCTCCTGCGAGCCAGTCGTTTTTAAACATCCCTTCCTTGGAAGTGTTGAATCTTCAAAATTGTGGCATTCAAGGCGCTTCCGTTAATTTCTTTAAAATGGTTCCAAATTTGGTTAAATTAAATTTGAATAATAATCCTTTGTGTAATACAGTGAACTGTGACGATATTGGGGATATTTTTCAAAGCGGAAACGAAGGTACCAAAGTGTCTGGTGTTCAAGAGGGCCGGACAATGAAGGTAAGAAAACCAGGTCGTACTCTTTTGGTATCTGAACAAGAATACATTCGTTGGTCGTCTGATCCTGAGTACAGAAATCGAAGACAAAATTCTTCCCTATTAACAATTCTAGTTGTGGGAACTGTACTATCATTGTCAATGATCGGGATAGGTATAACCATCAAAAGTCGTGCCAAGTCTACATTGAAACGTGAAGAGTATCACGAACTTCGAACCGATCCGGAGGAAATAATTATTTCTTCTGAAAGGGAGAATTCCCAGATTAGCCACAGAACAACATGGAAGCAACACATGGAAATAATGTATGTTTTATGGACATATTCTTCAGAATATGGAGTGTGCCCGGTAAAAATATGAAGTGATTATTGTTTTGTAAAACATTAATGGGTGAGGAAAGAAGCTGTGTGACTGATAGAAAGCAAAAAGACTTATAATGAAAGCATATTTCTGATATTGCTCGGCACTTGAATCTCAGTTATAAAAGGCTAATTTATGGTTCTGATGTTCCCATTGGAGAGTTGTATGGTGTAACTATATTAGAGGATTATAATCTTCGCTTATTTTGTATAATATAAATTGAGGAATAATTTCCCCTCATTATTTTTATAAATAAATAACATTATTCTGTTTATTCTTTTTTATAATATATTTCTCCCTATTTCACTTTCAGTATTTTATTAGTTAAAATAACAAATACATTATTTCCATCGAGAACATTTGACGTATTTTTCAGATAGGACTTTCTTGAAATGATAACGCTTACGAATTTTGTAGAGGTACTGATCTGGCAATGGATATTCACGACATTTTTCGATCATGCAAATAATTTCAAAACTTCGAAAGTCTACCAAATGATTCAATGTAATATTCAAAACATCAAAAAATAGTTGTAAAATATTTTACTTGCTAAGTTCTCATAAACATGTAGAACAAATTATTTGAGTTATCTGCAGCATTTAATACGGCGCAGAAAGCATTGAGAAGTAGATACAACAGAGGTTGGTGTAACTTTGAAATAAATCGTATTTTCCAAGAAGATTTATATTTGAAGTTTATCGCATTATTGATAAGGAGAAACTACAAATATACGGTGTAATAGTTTTACCATACTATTTTTAACATGTCTTTCAAACAGAGTGAAAATAAGTTAAGATAAACAATTTAAACAAACAGATGCACGTTACGAATTTCCGAACGGGAATGCTCGTTCTAGGTCTTTGAGATCCATGGACATCTTTTTATTTCTATAATTTATAAATATTATGTATATATTACTGCAGTTGTTGTGCATTTATTAAGTATAAAAATTGCAAAAATATAAAAATGAAAGGAAATTACAATACACGAGTTAATGTTTAAAATTACAAGTGAAGTTTAATACTTTCAAAAATCAGTGAAAACATTGTTTAATTCTGCATTTTTATTATGGAAATATATTCTTAATTTACTGCCAATATAAACTTATTGACACTACAATGTTGGCTTATAAATTCAGGATTTTTATAATAATATTAATTATGGAGACATTATAAAGCTTTGCTCAGGCACTCTTAAGGAAGAACACACGTGCTATCAGGAAAGAAATTTGAGGAAAAATAATTGATATTTGAGCAAAAATATTGAATTTTCTGTCTTTTTTCTTTAATTTCTCGGTACGGCTAATTTAATTTTTACAATTTGATTTTAATTGGAAAACAGTAAACATTGACTCTGTTTCCAATGCCACTTGGAATGCTACCAGAAAGTACAGGGAAGCTCATCACCGTCTAGTTCAGAGATGAAATTCTTGAAAAATAGTGGCATATAATCTAAGTTATTAATACAATAAGAGACAACGAAAGAATAAAAGACGTTCGTAACACTCATAATGTAGTCCTCGAATTCCTATCGCAACTGTATATAACACACATTTCAACTACGTCGACTTCCTTCCTCTTCACAGCTATTTTTTTAGTGTACAGTATCAGTGTCATCTTGCCTTTCCTAAAAATAATATTTACATTCCTCTTCATCTATTTAAAAACTTTCAATACGTATTAAATTCTGACCCGAAGAGAAGTTGACATTCCATTTACATCCTCTTAGTAACTAGTTACATCATCTTAGTAAGTTTCAATTCCATTAAAATATATTTAAAATAAATATTTTTAATTAATTAAAACAACTCAGAATGTAATAAAATTACTACAATACTCGTATAACTAAGCCTCGATTTAATAATAAATATTTGAAACATTTTCCACAATTTATTACACCAATTCTCGCGGCGGGTCTACAGGACTCAACAAGTCTCAAAACCCGTTTGGAAAATATTTCTCGAAGCTCGTTAAGAAATTATCATCACTTATAACGCAATAATATAGGAAGATGTATGGAACAATAGATCTCTATCACGTAGCCTTCTACTGTATTGATTGTTTGATTAGTGATTCCTGGCGCGTAACTGCTAAGGTCATTAGTCCCGTAAGTCTAGAGCATGTTTTTTACCTCAGAAGGATTCGAAGATCTTCCCCTTCTAGATGGTAAGATCCGGCGCCGACGTACCTGTCGGTTTTCGAGGTTTTCCCTAACCAGGTATCTCCCACCAGCTGGGCACCGCCGCAGCCGCGACAATCTCTACCCGACCCGACCAGTGCCCCGGTATGTGTGCTAGTGTAGTGCATGTAAGTGTAAGTGTGAGTATGTAAGAAGTAAGGATGGGAAGGAAAAGAGAAGATCGCGCGCAATCCGTTGCCCGTGTGTTAGGGTATTGCTCCGGTATTCACCCAGTATTGATCGAAGAAAACACGGAAAACTACCGATCAAAGCAGCCATTCGCCCCAGAATTCTCCTCCAGCAGCGACTAGCTCCTCCTCCAGCTATTCTCATTCGGCTGTCTAGCTAGTGTTCGGCCACATGCGCGGGACTCTAACCTACAACCTCCCGGTCAGAGGCTCTGTAGAGGCAGTTGATTCCCTGAGTTACCTCTCTTCTACTCTTATATGGAGGAGCAATGAATTAATTGATCTGAGGCACACCGCAAACTCTGCCGGGTTAAATTAGTGTATTCAGGGCAAGAATTTTACATGAAGGGATTACGAATTGGAGATGACATATTCGAATATTGATATTAAAGCTATAATTCTAGACATAATTATCTAAATGTATTGATACTCAGAATACCTAATAGTACATGATTCGAGTTGTTGATAGTCAAGCCCTTCAATTGACATTTAAAGTTTCATGAAAATGAACAATGAACTTTCTAATACAAAGCATTCATCACTTACCGCCTATCTTAAGAAATAACATTACAAAGGAACTTGTCGTTCTAAGTTAATTTCTTTCACGGAAGATGAATTGCTCACCACTTCACATTTTACTAGAATGATGAGTCGTGTCGTCTCTGAGGCCGAATATCAGAACAATGGCAGGTGTTTCGTGTCCGTTTATCATATCGTCGATTAGTCACACTTCTGTAGAAAACTAATTCTTGAGAAACGTCTTTCGAAGATCAGAGTACAGTAAGACCAACATGTTCTTCATCACGTACAATCAGAAAGTACGTGCATTTTGAAACTCATGATTTGATTGGGATAATTCGTGGATAATAATTTGATGGACTTTAGTACAAGAAGTATGTTACGGTTCTGCATTACCACAGAGGGGTTGTTGCAATGGTGGTATGGGAAAATCTATCAATGTGGATTTGAATCACTATTATCATCCTTGTTTGAATCCTCGTAACAATAACAAAAACAGTCACCCGAGAAGTTCTCGTTCCAATCCGCGACAATAGGAAGCGAGTTCAAATGGATTTAAACGTCAAGTTTCATACATGCCGCAGGTGTAACAAGTTTACTGAATATGTAAATCATATTATTCCAAGATGTAAGATCATGGTACTGACGTAATACATCTCAGTTCATAACAATATAGCTTCTATCGTATCTAGAGCGCAACAACAAATCGCAACCAACAGAGTTTAAGCGTTTTGTATCCTCCTTACTATTTATACACACTTGAACCTGTGTTGGAAAATGAAAAGGTCTGAACTTTTTTGAATCCCAGAATTTCGGCACTTACAAATTTGGAACTTTTCGGCCTGATTATTGTATGTTGGCTTGATTCATCTGGACCTTTTTTACATTCACAAATATTTGCAAATCAAAGCTCAGTGAACCAATGATTCACACGAACTTGTTTTGAGTCTATATAAATTGGCTTCGGAAAAGGATTTACGAATTATTATTATTATTATTATTATTATTATTATTATTATTATTATTATTATTGTGTTTATTTAAGGTCTTCGTAGGGGGATTAGTTTGAAAGGGCCCCGGAGATGTGACGTTTTCAGAAGTTCTCCATCCCTTAGGAAGTGTGCTAGGTTAGGCTCGCCCTTGAACCTCGTCGTCGGGCCAGTGCACGGAGCAGGCGTGTTCCGCATGTGTGTAGGCGGCCGAGAGACCGTCGTAAATCCCGCAGGCCTCCGCTCCCCCCCCCTCGCCCCTCCTTCCCTCCCTCTTCTTCCCGCCCGAGTCCATTGCCCCCACCTCCCGCGCGCTGTTAGGGAAACATTTGGTTTTCTTCAATCAGGCGGCGCATCGCGGGCTGTTTACGGATTGCATCACAAAAAATAAATACCGTCCGCGGTGGCGCTCGCATAAGACGCGCCTTAATGTAACACAAACACGGCAATCCGAGCCCCTCCCTTCGCCTCGTGGTGTCGCGCCCGCCGCGTTTGTTTGCGTTGCCCGCGAGGGTGATGCGTAAAACAGATGAAAGCCGTGCCCCCTCCCCTCACGTACGATCGCCCGCGGACAAGTAACGAGCGCGGGGACGGCGAGGACGACGGCGACGACGAGGACGCCCGAAGGCAGATGAGGAATGTGTTGGCCTAGGCTGCCTCGGAGAGGGAATAAGACGGTCAGGAGGAAAAACGTGCCTGACGGGTCGAAAGATCTACAGAAAGTATTTGAGAAATATGACAAAATGGCAGTACACTCCCTGAAGGTTTAATGTTCGATAAACGTTGCTTGAAATATCATGTTTTTATTCTTCCCTATAGTTTTTGTAAGGTGACATTGCTTGTTGCTTTTTGCCGTTTTGATTTATTTATATATTTGTTTTATCTCAGAAGCACAAAATGTTCTTTGTCCCAAGTATACGGGAAAGTTACTTTTTTGACATCGTATTACATTTTCTAAATTTACAGTTGTTATATTTTTATGTCAAGTTCAAATTTACCATAGTTCTAATACATCCTAAGTCCTAAATCTTACAAGATTACAATGTCACGTCAAAAGCCACCTTGATAGTTTTTGAGGGATGATTTGTATTATACGAGTATATATATACAATGTTTTATCTGCCGAAACAAAAATTAGATTATTAAAAAATTAAATAAATTACTATTTTCCTCGTATTTTTGACATCTGAAACTTCGATTAGTACAATCCAGCTCCTGCGACCTTCAGATAAGATTGGGCAGTTCAATAGGAATGGCTGGGTCGTGCTTAACGTCTCAGGGTTGCCCATCTCGCATACTTGTAGTAAGCACCATTCGATACAATCCCGATATTAATTTTGTTAGAGTAACGTCGTATTTTGCGGTAGCTTTGTTACTACTTACGTAACTAACTACTATTTTGAATATTGTACTGAATTGTCCCGTACGTTTAAACGGATTACTTTCATAGATTGGCACAAAGATGGATTCCACAGAAATCTCCATAAATATCTTCATAAGAATCTCTACTTGGAACTTCTACAAATGAGAGCTGTATGAAAGAACTTCAAAAATGAAAAAAAAAGTTAGAGTATTGTATTTTGTTGTAAATTTCAATTTCCCTTTTTAAGAAAATGGGAAAACAGAAAAGCACTTTTCAGCATTAATTCATGCTCCAGAGGGACAGACTGACTTCAACTATCGATTACAAGCTCCTCTCTTTGTATTGGTGACACAATTATCCCGCACACTAGAAATGATGTGTTTCGGAATAACCAAAGAACTAATCAGCAAGTTATGAGGAGACAACTTGCAATAATCAGAGCAATATTGAATCATTAGAACAATTCAATTTTCCAATTGAATGAAAATAAATTACAACACAAAAATATTAACTTTCTCGTTGCCCTCCATACCTAATATTCATAGATTAATCTTTACTATTTCTATTTAGAAATCATTGCACTATTTACTTATTTCCTCACTCCCATATTCCTACTCATATTATAATCATAACGATTGTTAACCTCCATTTGAAGTGAATGATCCTCCCTTAAACATATTTTAAGGATAAAAGGAATTAGCGAAAAAAGAATAGGGAGAAAATGCGCAAAGAAGGGCACATTAATGTCCAGCGACCTCATTTTGGGACACAAATTTTTGTCAACTCAAGTTGGCTTTCTTGTACTAATTTGCGAAGTTCCCATATGGAAATTCATTGAAAAATTTGGTGTCGTTTACAAAAACAGTATTTTATGCGTTACCGTAAATGCGAAATTTGACACTCTTTTACACAGAAAACTTTTGAGTTTTCGAGAAATTTTATTGGATGTCATTTGAATAACTTTCACAAATGCAATAATGAATATAAATTCCTGAGAATGTGCATAATTAACGGCGTTAGAGATATTTAAAATAATACATTTGGTTAATTTTTGAAAAAGCAAAAGAATACAAGAAAATGACTTTTCTGTTATCTTGAACACTGTATTAAGCAACAGTGTAAGCGTATTATCTGTACAAAGAGTTTAAAGATAAAAATGTTGAACCGTTTTAGAAAAATTCTTGTTTTCCAATACTTTTTAATATTGCACATATGTCACGCAATATAGCGCGAAAACTACACAAACCCAAAAATGTAAATGACATTGAACGAACTCACGGTGGTAAACAATTTTTTAGGACAGATCATTATCTTCATTATTGTAATTGTAGAATGACGCTGAAAAAATTCCATTCGTCTGGTGAAATCCGTGGTATCGAAATAGTACTCATTCAGAAAATTCCTTATCACTCAAGCACAACAACAAGCTCTTGAAACGGGTTCACTGTAAGATATGTCGCAATCTTTCATAATATAAAAAGAAATACTCCCAAAAAGGAAAACATACAATATCACAATTAGTCAGCGTATTTCACGAAGTGAATATTAGAGATCGATAGGAAATTACTTCCCACAACACGACCAAGTAGGCACCATAGCTACGTTTCCCAAGATAATAAGGTTCAGTGCCCTTTTAAACCCCGAAACCATCACCATCTTCATTCATTTATTCATATTATTTTTTATACACCACTGATATAGTTTTTTAAGCAGTGTTTCAAATTTCTTCCCATTCCAAACTTTTCTCCTCCCTCATACGTTCCTCTCTTTTTATTTCCTCAGTTTTCGTACCTCTTATCCACATTTCCCCTGACATCCCTATCTTTTATACAACGTCAGTGGCCTGAACTCTGACCAGGATTTTTAACATTAGCTAAATAGTTAGATCGAAATCAGTCCGTTTCTGAAGAAGAATTCTAACAGTTGACGCGCCCGGAATCACTAATTAATTATTCCGTGTAAAATCCTAGGATATGGTGTCACACTCTCATCGTCCTTCTTTCTCTCTTGAAAGGTTATCTTCGAACATCTTTGGCCATACCATTCTTCTCACACCCCTTTCCTAAGTTTGACACTTCAGTTTCGCTGTTTTACCTTCTCTTCTCACTCTTTGTGTCATAATATACGAACCTCACCTTCATCCGCTTCCTTCCTATATATCTCCATTAAAATAATACCTTTATATAAACTTATTATACCCTATTATTCTTTCTTCTCCGTAACGTCTTATACTTCTAAGTTAACCTCCTGCATCCTCTACTTATAAAAAACTACTACCTTGCAAAAAATCACTTTACTAGCTAATTCTCTCATAACACTCCTATTCTTTCTTCCCAATCTTTTTTAGTAACCTCCTTACTATTATTCATCTCTCTTAAAAATTATACATCTTTTGAAGTAAACTCCTCTTTTCTCCAATGACCTCTCCTTTACATGTCTATGATCTCGTACTACTGTCCACAAAAATCTCTGTTCCAAATCTGATAGAAATGCTTCAGATGTACTGCACTAGATTCTGAAAGACAAATTTTACTGGCAGTGTACCTTTCTGCCTCATATTTCTCGCAACAAAAGTGCGTTATGAATGTACTAGAAGCGCTTACGTTTGAAAATTCGTCAGGAAAGTAATTTAATTAAGTTCTCATTGGAAGTGAAAACGATAAATTACGAAAAAAAGAGGCCTACTTGTATGGATACTCTTTCTTTCACATTACCAGACGTCTCTTACTTTTCAAAAACTCTTTTCTCGTGTATAACATGAGCTAAGAACATAAAGTTTAAGCAAATTGTAATTTCTGAAAGATTGGGAAGCGTTGATATGTCATGCTGTACTTAAATAATGTAATATAGTGTGAAAATATAATACTCATATTCATGCAATGATTAGTTATTCAGATCTGAGAGAATCAGTATGGAGGAGACACTTGTGAATTCTCCACAATAGGAACAGTCAAAAATCCACACAACTGTCATGATGGATTCTACAAAATCCGACGAAGCCATATAATTCCTTAATATTCTAAGACGTGTGGCAGTCATTAGAATAAACAAATACATAAAAGAAAAGTATATAAAATATTTTCATATGTGGTATTCGGAATACTACGTATAGTATAAGTCTGTAGACTGAAATAAGACTGTTAATGAAAATTATTATTACACATGAACAGAAGAATGTGATTGAATTAGTAATTGTCCAAATTTTTTCTACATTAGGTAATGCTTTGGACGTGTTTGTAAGTACGAGAGTAAGAGAAGGCATTTCTAAAAGAAGAGGGCTAACAGCGCATATCCATTTGCATAGTCACATACCACAACGCGTATAGAGAAGGGAATGTCCAAAAGGGATTGGAAAGTGGGTAACTAAATAGCAACAAATAAGAGGTTGACCAGCCTAGAAGATGCCGCGATTTTCTTGCAAAAAAATATAACTGACTGAAAAGATAGAGAATATTGGAAATTTAAAGTGAGAGAAGATTGAAAAAATACAAATTGAAAAAGAAAAAGAAGGACGGAAATCTAAAAAAGAAAACATGAAAGTTTTTCTAACATTTCATTTGCAGGCACGTACAAAACATCCTGACGTACTCTGTTCTCGTGTCTGAGGCGGGGCTTCACCAGAGGCGAGCAGCAACCACCGCTCTGTGCCACCCCTTCCGACGCCCCGTCGTCACCGTTAGGGTGGCTGCCTCGGGTGACGCTTGTCGTCTCATACGACCTGTGTATTTTTCAACATCCGGTTCACTCTCTCAAAGACTATATTCGGTGACATTATCTTTTTCACATACATACACGACCTGTCTTCCAGACGATACACACTCGTAGACAAGATAAACTTTGCTTCGCGAGAGAACAGGCTGTTGGATGGAAATGGGATGGTTTCAGAGCATATAGCGAGTTCTTATTTGAAAACGAATCAGATTCGTGAAAACATAGACGATGATCGCAATTTGTGAAAAAACAAATTATAAACCCAGATGAAAATGATTTGGAATGCAAATTATTTAGTTCCCATCCTTAATGCACATCTACCGCCGAAGATCATCAGTCTTGAGTGAATGGCCAATGCTAATTCCTCACAGCCTAAGACCGGTGATTTTACATTTGTACAAGATCATTACTTGTTCTTAGCTTATCTCTCAGGAATGTTTACCCATCTAATCTCTCAGGAATGTTTCCCAATGTGTCATCTTGTGTCATGCCAGTGGGATACGTGGGGTAAGTGTTAAGGATAAGCGTGCTAAGGATATGTGCTAAGATAATTGCATGGGTTCTATTGGGTAGTCCTATTTGGATCAGAGGAAAGCACAACACCATCAATTGAACAAGCAAGTCACTGTAATTCTAAACGGACACTCTTTGCACTTTATCAAAATCGTATTTTGTGAGGTGTCACTGAACAAATAGTTCCTTCCTATGTTTCACCATTATAATGAATTCTAATAATAAAACAAACAAAACAAATCATAAACATGGAAGTTTTGCATCATTCGAAAAACCGATTACTTTAATTTGCAATCGCATCTGCTACCTAGGTTGCATTAAACTGAGTTAGTATTCGCTACAAAAAAGATAACACGCAGTGTAGTGTCCATAAGTACAAAGCATAACGTTTTATTTTAGGTTGCCGATTCAGACATTTTATATCCAGTGGTAAGGGGAGTTCGATTTGTATGGTATTGCGTGAATTGGGAACCACTAATCAAATAAAAGCAATATTAAGACTCAAAATTCTCTCTCTTTCCTTCCATTGTAATAGTGTAGGAGGGTGTCTTGGAAGGAAAATTTTCTCAATGAGACTCCGACGCTTTTCAACTTTAACATTTAATTACTAGGTTGTTACAATGTAAAACACATCCTTTTTCCCCGCCACAATCCCTTACCACACAAATAAATTTCGTTTTCGCTGGTTTCCCATCATGCACAATACAAATCTTTAAAAGCAGGTGGGTGGCTACTCGACTCCAACTACCCGCGCACGCCTCTTCCTGAAAACTCTCCCTTTCGATGGTCGCACCCCCCCCACACACACACACTCGTCGCCGTCATGATCTTGAACGGGCCGGAGGCTGCTAACAGTCTCAGGCCGCCCACTAGCGTTGGTGTCAAGCAACCGCACAATAGTTTCTTCTCATTTCCTCTATGCTACCTGGCGGTGCTAACGGCTAACGAAATATGAAATGGCGGCGACCGTGCAGGTTGGGCTACTTTATGTCTATGGTCACTTAAACCGGCCTCTTAGAGACACTTCAACTACAGACGTCATTGAGATTCACCAGTGATGATCAATGAGCAGATGAGAGCGATACTGATAATTTTTGAATGATATTGGAGAAATAATAGTAGTTTATGCGATTGGTTGATAATGTTAAGCTTTATGGCATCAGTACATTTTGTGAAAACGAGCGACTTTACGGGCGAGTTTTCAAATTTGGACGAATGTAATAAAGCAACATTGTAAACGAGTTGCATACTATGTTTTTTGTATAACAGCATTATACATTTATAAGAGAATCAAACTTAATAATGTGAAACAACTTCCTTGTGACAACTCGGGTATTTGACATCGTTCGAGTAAACGGTGATCGACTGTTCCTTTTAGCTCTACCTCCCCCCGATTCTCTCACTACGATTGGCTAAACGTGTGATGACGCAATCATTCGTGACATAAAATCTAGTACGTCATCCTTTATGCCGTAAAATGCCCGATTATGAACGATTTCTTGCAAGAGAAAAGGTTCTTGTATTATGCTGGAATACAAAAGAAGTAATTACGGAACGTAGAAACGGAAAAAAATTACGTACTTTTGACATTGAAATTTAATTCAGCTTAAAGCTTTTTCAGCCGCATTACCATCATTTGTAGTGCTACAAAAATAAGCAAAAATATTTTAATTCGAATATCTTTAAAAGAAAAATATAATTTATGAATTGAAAGTGTCAACAAATTGAATTTAATAAAAAATACGCAATTTACATTTTTCTATTACACAAATTGTAATTTAGATATTGTTCTTATTTTTATAGTACTGAATACGACCCCATGCGGCCAAAATGATTTTTTTACTGAATTAATCGTATTTGACGTACATCTTTTAATGGTAATAACAAACCTCACTCCCATTTCCTACACTGTTGAGGAAATCGTAGACTAGGGTAGGAGGGGTGAAAAAAAACAACAACTAGAAAACCTGCCAAGAGCTCGGTTTGTCCACCACAAGTTCCACATGGGGTGGACGCGGATCGAATCCTGACTCTAGCGGCGGAAAGCGAAAGCGCTAGCCAATACGCCACTTCCCCTGCGGCCCCATGTACAACCGAGCGAACGTAGCCCCCGTGCCACGGAATTTCCTAGAAGAGCAGGTCGTGTAGCGCAACACTCGCCACGTGGCGCGGGCCCGCAGCCACACGCGCGCGCCCTTCCTGCT